>JAHPZR010020852.1:0-19651 GCA_019787425.1 Platygyra sinensis | reverse complement strand
AAATTGCCTGTTACTCTTTATCTACCCACGATACTATTCCTAGAGGTCCCCAAAGCGTACGTATATACAGGATCGTGAAGGTTCAATCCTGGCCAAAAGCAGTGTTGGAGTACTGGGTCTACTTTGGATGAATCAACATCAACACTGTGTTGCGGGGAAGGGGGGTTGGGAATGACCAGAAAGAGCATAGGCTGACAAAAAATGCAGCGTTTAAAGACTTTAAGCTAGGATTGTAGCTTACTTTATTCTTCAAAGCTACGGCTACAGTTGAACGAGGCTGATTAAAAATCTGAAGTGTTGTTACACGGGTGTTAGTCACTTCAAAGATTTGAATATGAAGTATGATCATAAATTTTCTAATTTTCACTCGTGGAAAGTTTTTCTCTTTTTTTTTACTTTTTTTTCTGCTACGCAGATTTCAGCGTCGGCAGAGAGTGGAGACCTTTCTAATCCCAAAACCTACCCTTACTTCTTTCGCACTATCTCGTCAATATCTGCGTCAAAATCTACCTTTGTGGCCCTTGCCAAGAAATTCAAATGGAAGCGAGTGTCGATACTATTTTACAGTAGAGATATGTACATCAAGGTAAGTCACGACAGACAAACAATCAAACAGACAAACAGACAAAAAGACAGATAGACAAACAGACAAGCAAACAGACAGACAAACAGACAGACAGACAGACAGACATGCAGTTAAACAGGTAAACTGACAGACAGACAAACATACAGACAGAGAAACAGACAGCCGGACAAACAGACAGAGAGATACAAATAGACAGTCAGACAGACAGATAGGCAAACATTCAGACAGACAGATAAACGAACAGACACTGTATGTTACAAATTTTTTTTCCGACAACTTTTGATGTTCCAAAACCTCGACCAAACTTCGGTAAATTTAACATTCGATACAATGGACCTATATTATGGATTGAAACTGGTGATAGATTTAAGATTCTAAATCCCTATTAATTAATGGTGGTCACCCAACTAGTTTAGCTCTTTAGTTTTTTGGGGGTGACCAGCAACTCATGTATTTTAATTTATTACTTCTTTAATTAGTAATTAAGTTAATTTTACAGTTCAAATACACCTTGTTGTTTTAAAAGTTTTTCCAAAGGGAACCTTAGGAGCAAAAAATTTAATTATATTTTACAGCAAAAACTTGGAATGGAATGTTGATTGTAATGATTTAATTTTCAGACTTCAGAATTCTTTGTGATCACTCGTTTTTTCGCGACTATGACTGAATATATTTTGAACGATAAAGCTTTAGGATGAAATTAAGAAGTGTATTTCGTTGCATTAGCCAAACTTACAAGACAGAAAAAAAAGGTTTTAAAGTTACTGTGGCGGTTTTACAACAAGAAAATGATATATAAAATATCTTTCTGTGCTTGATCCTTAGATGACTTTTCTCTTACACTTAGCTAAGCGTCATGATCTTTCTAAAATAAACAATACTGCATTTTTACGAACTAATTTCACTCCAGGGTTCAAACCATTTACTTAGGAGTATTTCTATCTCTAATTATCTCAGGCTGCATCTGACCTTAAGGAGGAATGCGAAAGTAACAATATTACTGTGCTGTCATACGGGAGCTTCATAGACAGAAATGATGCCGATAACCAACTAAAACACATCAAGGTGACTTGAATCAGCCAATTGCAATGTTTCGATTGTGATAAATGTCACAGTAATTAGCCTTTGTAAGCGTCATTCCACGTGAATCACAGCTAACACTCCCTTATTTATTTACATTATTGTAAGGCATGCAGTACGGTTATAAAGTACAATCCCACTCACTGTAATAGCCATCTAAGCTGGGTGATAAGCATAGGCAACAACTGACCCACAACTCTTTTCGATTCAGCCTAATAGCTTTATTTCTCAGTCCACACTGAACACTTGAGTACTCTTAACGATTCGCAGCAAAACAAAACCATACACTAGCTCATAAACATTCTACACAATTGCAATACGACCGAAAAACATATAAGTTATTGCTATCTTCTGTACTAGAGATGAGAATGAGCTCACGTAAATAGTACTACATGGCAATAAGTATTCTGGGTAATAAACATGAACTGAAACCAACATCGATATCTGTAGAAATCCCCCTTTAATGATGATTTTCAGTACATATTACGCACTCTCGAGATTTTGTTCACGTTTTTTTGTTTTGTGTCATGTAAGATATTACAAAATTATAAACATTTCGCAAATACTCATGAAGTATACTTTAAAGTTTCAAAACAACTGCCATTACGGATGCGAAGCGTTCGAAGCTGCATGCTTCGTTCTCTCTCATATCACTTGATGAAACAACTTGGCAGGTATGTGGTTCGTAACGAATAACAACGATTAGCATTCCACTGAGTGAGCCTTACAAATGTTAATAAACATTACGTTGCTGAGAGTGCGCAGTACAGACTAGAAATTATCTTGAAGTTTAACAATTATTTACTAGCTAGTTCACATTATGATTTTTCCCCAGGATATCGATGCAAGGATCGTGTTTGCCTTCCTACAGATAACGACGAGTGTTATGTGTCTGGTAAAATAATTTCTCTGAATTTTCTGTTTCATTTCAAACAAGTTTCGCGTAGTAGAACTTATATGACATCGAAACTATGGCTGCATTTTTGCGTAATCACTTGTTTTTCTTACAATTTTAATGTCTCTTTCACCGCCAGCGGCCGCCATTTTTGTTTCTTGTGTCGAAAATGAAGCCGTGGGACTGTAAGCACGGAGTGATGTGATTTTTCTGGATCAATACAAAACATTTTGCATTTTGCGCCCTCCAGAGCAGTATGCTTACATTACCTTACGGATATTCTGGAATTGCAAAAATATTCCAACCGAATGTTTTATTATGGAACTATTCTTTGGCACAAGTTGTCAGCAAACCCTTTTGGGCTTTACAAGGAGATCCCCTGGCAAGATCCATTTGTATACACTTATCAGTATTCCGCTCATGTAGTTTAAGGCCTGGGTCAAAATTTTTTACTGGTGAAAATAATTTATTAGCTATATTTCCAAAGCTATAAATGGCAATGGAACAGGATTTAGTACACATTTAGGTTTTAACGTCCTGAACATTTTAAAGTGGAATTTGTCTTCTGTAATATCATCCAGCAAAAACGCGTTTTAGATGCAGGGTAATTATTTCCAGCCTCTCACCTTTGGAATGACTGTCCCTCTTTTCACAGAAAATTTTATAGGTTGAAAGATCGGTTTTTTTTTCCAACAAAATTCGACTTTTGAACATTTATATATTCTAAAAACGAAATCAAGGAAGATCATTCCAAGCGTAGCAAGGTAGGTAACTGAATTTCCACTTAACATTCCTGACCCAGTCCTTAGCTTAAGGGAAAAAGGTTTATCGGAGCATGCCCCAACATGCATTTTTTTCAGTAGATTCACAAGCACAACTTGTACGGCAGTAAATACGGCTGGGTATTGCATACTCCTGATTCGCGGGTCTGGTGGAATAGAACGTACCCTTCCCTGAGTTGTTCTCCAAAACAAGTAAACCAAGCAGCAGAATATTCCATTTCCATTGACCATCTTTATATAAGCAAGGATACCAAGTCAACTATATCTGGTTTGGTAAGTAGAGATGAAGTGAGGGTGATGGGTGTCCGCATTTTATTACAGTTTTCGTTATGGGAGATATAGGATTAATTAGGATTTAGGCGCACATCGCAAGACTATAGGAAGTGAGAAGATCTCAAAATGATCTTTGGAGGGCTGTTTTAGGTTCTTCGGCTATTTAAAGGGGCACTGTCACGAGAATTTTGTTGTTTTAGGTCAATTGTGTGTTAAAATCATTACTTTCAGGCTTTAATCATAAACAAAAAGCTTCTGTAAAGCTACGGTGGAGATATCAAATGAATTTTATCAGAGAGGGCTAACTATAACAAATTTCTTGAGGGTTTTTGGAACTCGTGGCATCAAAACTTGAAAAAATTGGCCAATTTTTGCAAATTTCAATCCATTTCCATCCGTGCCATCCGTAGCGACAGGAAACAGTTTCAGTACCTTCATATAGTCTTAAATAACAAAACTAGATCATTAGTTTTGGAATTCATTGGTGTGAAGGCACCTTCTAGCTTTTATAAAGTTGCCAAATAGCGTGACAATGCCCCTTTAAGATTGCTTTCTACATTACCAGGCTGAATAGTTAACAACGGGCTTGAGGAGTCTGATTAAATGACAATTCGGATGGGTAAGAATTCAAAGTTTGTGAGTTCAGTTTGAAATGTTCGGCACATCTTTCTCTTCACATATTCTTGCCAATCCACCGATTATACTTGTCAATTAATTACAAGAACTATATTACATGCAATTCCGTATATAAATACAATGGGGGCCATTTTTTTCCAGATAACGTTCGGATAGGGTGAAGAAAAAAGAGTATTAAAAAGGTATAAAAGTTTTAAAGTCGCCCGCTTCCGATTGAAATTGGGTCACGCATTGTCTCTTTTTCCTTGTCAACAGACTCCCCAACAGTTTTCCAAAGCCTATGGAGTATATGCTAATATAACAGGCGTTAAGAAGTCTCTCTATGGGCCTTTTGTTTTGATGCTGCTTGGCTAATAGCCATAGCATTGAATTCGTCCTTCAACAAATTATCAAATACACGATCATTGAACATAATGGATGTAAGAGAAGATAATGCAACTGAAACTTAACTATCAAGAACAGTCTGCTTAATGCAAGATTTCCAGGCGTAACGGTTAGTATGCGTTTATGAGTTACAGAGCTAATACGCCCTTGCTGAGCTAAAGTAATTGTATAATTCCGGTTGTTTTTGTTGACAGAAAAATGTAATTCAGAACCTTTCGATCCGGGGCCAAAACACATGTATTTACATGGCCTCCTGGTTATTGTGCTCGACTCCGGATCGACTTGTCCGGGATCGAGCCTTGGCCAGGGACATTGCGTTCTGTCTCTTGGGCGCGACAATTTACCTCCATAGTTGCTCTTTCCTTCAGCACGAACGAATTTAACACTGGGAGTAACCCTACGATGGACTAGCATCCAGTCCGGAACAAGCTCCAGCTTGATCGGCTACGTTGTTCGTATGCTCTCCTTCCACGACAGACGCCAGCGTTTTGTCAAGTTTTTGCACGGCCGAGGCTTACAACCCGCCTGTGATACTAAACTCACCGGCTTCAATTCAAGAACCCCATACACCACTAAATACAACTTCCATCAGGGAGACTGTACAATATATAAATAGATTAATGTAACTTAAGAAACGCCGGGAAGAGCGTTTATTCGAAATTTGTTCACGACTTTCAGCATAAATCACTGTTCAAAACCCTGCCCTTTATAATTTGCCGGGCATACTGAGCTAGAAGATGCTAATAGTGATCTGAGATTCAAAAGAGTTGGAGATCAAGTTGGAGTTGAAGATTAAGTTTACCTTAAATTTTCGATTTTCGCGTTTAGAACGTTTCTGATCGTTGTTTTCTATATTTGTTTTTTTTCTGATAAACGTTTTATAGGGTGAAGTTCAATTGGAGGGTAATGGAGACAGAACTGGAAAGTTTGAAGTTTTCCAACTCAGAGGTAACGCGGATTACAAAACGTTTTTACCGAGTAAAATAATTACTGGATTGTCAAAGCTGCACTATCTATGTGGCACTATCTATGTAAGCGTATTTATACGAGGTGACCTCAATTATAAGCCTGGTGGTTTCTGGTGGTCACTTCGCCAGGCAAATAAACAGGGGTGAATGAATGATTGAATGAATGAATGAATGAATGAATGAATGAATGAATGAATGAATGAATGAATGAATGAATGAATGAATGAATGCATGGATGGATGGATGGATGGATGGATGGATGGATGGGTGGGTGGGTGGTGTTGATGGATGGATGGATGGATGGATGGACGTAATGAGTGAATGAGTGAATGAGTGAATGAGTGAATGAGTGAATGAGTGAATGAGTGAATGAGTGAATGAGTGAATGAGTGAATGAGTGAATGAGTGAATGAGTGAATGAGTGAATGAGTGAATGAGTGAATGAGTGAATGAGTGAATGAGTGAATGAGTGAATGAGTGAATGAGTGAATGGGTGAATGGGTGAATGGGTGAATGGGTGAATGGGTGAATGGGTGAATGGGTGAATGGGTGAATGGGTGAATGGGTGAATGGGTGAATGGGTGAATGGGTGAATGGGTGAATGGGTGAATGGGTGAATGGGTGAATGGGTGAATGGGTGAATGGGTGAATGGGTGAATGGGTGAATGGGTGAATGGGTGAATGGGTGAATGGGTGAATGGGTGAATGGGTGAATGGGTGAATGGGTGAATGGGTGAATGGGTGAATGGGTGAATGGGTGAATGGGTGAATGGGTGAATGGGTGAATGGGTGAATGGGTGAACGAGTGAACGAGTGAACGAGTGAATAGTAATAATAATAGTAATAGTAATAATAATAGTAATAGTCATAATAATAGTAATAGTCATAGTCATAGTCATAGTCATCGTCATCGTCATCGTCATCGTCATCGTCATCGTCATCGTCATCGTCATCGTCATCGTCATCGTCATCGTCATCGTCATCGTCATAGTCATAGTCATAGTCATAGTCATAGTCATAGTACTCTTTATTGCGCCTTACTCTCCAAAGGGAGGTATTGGTCTAAATACAACAAAGGTTTGAACATTAACTAATAAAATGCAAAATGATGTTAACCATCGGCCGCATACAATTAATAAGAAAATTTATAGCGTTTATTACAGTTGTTAATCAAGAATCTCTTTCCTTTTTTAAACATTAAGTGGATATATTTTCCTTTTATTTTAGATGTAATCGTGTTTTCCGCTCTAAGTAAATACCTTGTCTTCTCGTTATCACTTAATCTCTTGTAATGAGTGTCAACGTTTGAAATATGTGAGTGCAGCTTACGTCTTAATGTGGTATACCCCTGACAATACATCAAGAAATGCTGTTCATGTTCTATGCAATCTTCTTTGCATACTAAACATGTGCGTTCTTCTACTGGGATTACTGCTCCTCTATTTTCATATTTACCAGTTTGTATTCGTAGTGCATGACATCCTAATCTAAGCCTTGTTAGGCTAACTCTGTGTGCTGGCTTTGTAATTAATGTCAAGTAGTTTTCAAATTGATAATTGTTTTTTTTTGTGTGTAAATTTTTCTCTTGAATTTGTTGGTGACCTATTCTGGGTTTCAAGCCAGTTCTGTAGATATTGATCCCTAAGGGTGAATGAATGAATGAATGAATGAATGAATGTGTTTTCGTCCTGCGTAGTCTTATTCTCTTGGTCTTCGTTGTCCCTCTGTTCCTTATTAATAACTACTCTATTGCTCCCAATGGGAGTGGAGATTTCCCTTGTTAAGGTGATTCCTCAGTATTGCATTGCGCATCCCTACTGTGCACGATTTTCACGTCATTAGCGCGCGCAAATTAGTGCGTGCACGTGCAAAACGAAAGATATCAAGTCAAGCTAAGCTTGACAGCGAAATAAATGCTCGTTTTCTTTTAAACGAGCATGGTGACCTATATTTTTTATTGCATGATGACAGTGTACATACTATCCTCCTTAATTTATAAAAGACCTAAAAAATTTTATCGCAAGGAAAAAAAGATATAGGTGAAAAAGTGCACAAAGCCGTTACAATGCGAAGCAAATTTTGAACGCGAAAATAACGATTCTACGAACTCTTTACATCCACGTCGTTTTAAATAGTGTAATGTTTCCACAAATTTTATATGATATTGTTCTGTATGCTCGACACTTTCCACCTGTCAAATTTTTTCCACGTATTACTTTTATAGACTTTGTTTTGAGCTACCGATGAATAACGCGCGTGATTAGCACGAGTACATGCATAAATGGGGTAAGATTGGCTCATCGCATCTCTTAAACGAGAATGGTGACCTATCATTTTTATTTTATTTTTTGAAACAGTGCTTGGTAGAGAACATTAAGGGAAAGTTTCAAAAAAATTCATCGGTAACTTTTATTTCTGAGGAATCACCTTAACTCAAATTAATCCCAAAATATCCTTTGTTCCCTTGAACTAAATTATCGCGATCCCTTGTTCCTCAAAAGCCCTCGGGAGGCCGCCCTTTCATTTTAAAATAAGTTTGATGATGTTTATTTCTTCCACCAAACGTACTATTCCATCAAAACCTCGCAAAATTTAGCAACCGAATTGCGATGACTAACTGTATTTAAACATTTCTTTCAGGAAGTGAGTTAGACCTTATAGCATTTCACGATGCCATAAAACCAGACAATCTCACGTATTACAATAAAATGGGTTTTCAGTGGAGAGGTAAAACTTCTTTTGTCGAATAACATTGTCGGTGTTACCACTGTTTTCGCTGCTACATGACTTTCCAAATCAAAGCGATCTGTGCTATGACTTCCGTCACATAAAAACGCAGTTTCTTGCGAGGGATACCAGAACTGGTCCGCAGAAAAGGTGTTCACCTATATATGCGGCTGTCGTGAGAACCAGTATCTACAGTTGTGAAAGCATCATTGATACATACATGTATGTCCATGGCATTCATTAAAGATAGCTCATTGTTCTGAATGGACATCTGTATAAGACGGACTCTGGATCCGGCCGTAGGTCCTTAGATGAAAGCATTTAACTGTTCGGCTTACTGTTTGCAACTTTTCCTAAGCAGCCTAAATTCGTGGACACTTAGGATTACTGGTATCGGGTTAGCTTGTCGCTTTGTAAGACTCTAGATACATGTACCACTAATGACGGATTGTTATTGTAAGATGCAAAGAACGTTTTTGCGTTCCAGTCTTTACAAGTCAGTCGCTTTAAGGACAGAATGACGTTAAACATCAAGTTAAGGCCTAGATTGTGATAACGGCATTTCTACATCCAGCTGATCTCTGGTTTATTTAACTTTTTTTTCATTATACAGATGGAATATCACCTCGTGATCACGTTATTTATGAAGACAAGTTAATCCAACTGTCTCAAGGGAACTTCATCGTCATTTGTGTTGTGGCTTGCATGGGAATATTGCTCTGCTTTGGATTTTTGCACTTTAATATTGTGAACAGGAAGGAAAGGTGAGGAGGTCTACATAGTGCTGAGTAGTTCAAAAAGCAGTCTATGTATAAATGAAAATCAGTCTAAACCAAACTGTTAACTTCAACTTTTTTCTAAACTATAAATTTCAGCGTTAGCAGCTAACAAGCAACTATTAATCGTGATAGAATACTGTGCAAAGAATAATGAAATAAGATTCACTAGAATAGAAATTAAAAAAATGCAATAATGTAAATAAAAAAAATGTATATGTAGGAATCACAGTACACGCCATAAGTGAGGAATTTATCAGATGAAATTTCAGATCCTTTTTTCGGTCTAGCGGTAGGAAAAGAGCCTAAATAATTATTGTTTTAATTCAATTCTTTTACACTGTTTAGACCACTACAGCCTATAGCTGAAGCTAAACAACTGCTCTTCTTCGTTTTGTATAATTTTCCAGGTGCATTAAGATGTCAAGTCCTAACATCAACAATGCAATAATTGTTGGTTGTATTCTAGCTTATGTCTCAGTGATTCTTTTCTCTGTGGATGGCGAAAGACTAAACAGCTTCATTTGCAAGGTGACTATCCTTTTACAAAATACATTTATGTCTTCCAAAAAATACCATTGCAGGTGGTTTTAACAAATTAGCCATAACAGTGATAGTTTGGACTATCAGCCGTCAGTCTTCTTTAAAGCTATGAAAAGATACAAAAAGAGAAATCATTGGCAAACATGTATTGGTAACTGTGAACCAATCAAAACACACGCTCTATTTACGTGATTTATTTGCGTGGCACTTCACAAAATGGGCGACGCAAGCCTGTCAAAGCTTTTAAATTTGTCGGAGAGGTTCACAATTGTCCGGCTGTGAGTGACGTTCCATCTACAAGAAAAGAAAATGAAGGAGCTAATGGACAAACTGGGTTTCGTCCAAACCTTTCTATTTCTCCGCCGCTTTCTGTTTCTTGTCTTCTCCTCCGTTTCACTGTTCTTCTACGTAAGTGCCACTGCACTAAATATGTCGGCCATGTTGGAAATTACCGTGTGTTGTGATTTGATGCGAGTTTGACGTGTGAAGGCACGATTTTGCCAAGTTTTTGAAGTCAGCCAAAAAGAGATTTCCAACTTAAGTTTACCGAGTGGAGGTTACTTACCGATCGCCCGTAGCACTTACCAAACCTTTCTGAAACTAATGCCACTAGTTCATTTTAAAATGATCTCTGATTTTATTTTCAGGCCAAAGTATTCACCTTGGATATTGCGTTTACAATCGCTTTTGGATCGATGTTTTCAAAGACTTGGCGTGTTCACAGAATCACTCGAAAAATTCGAGTGCACAGACGGGTACGCCAACTCATCACCGGAGCCGTGGGGATTGAAATCAGATTCTCAAACACATTTCATGTAATAATTCATCAAATTAAAACAAGAAAGGAGATTTGGATACTCGGTTTTGATTAGCATGGGTTTTGACGATTGTACTTCTCCATTTACTCTTTGGTTTTTGTTTGGATTGAGAAGATATATCAAACACTCGAGAGAATGTTTCATCGGCTATCCAAACACCTAGAATTTCCGCAAAAATACTCCGCTGCGCGTCGTATATTCAACTCGATCTCTTCTTAGTGTTTGGATATCCCGATAAAACACTCTCTCTGGTTGACTGAGTTACTTCAAACTATAGAGAAGAAGTTGTTTGATGCATGAAGATCACATTTTAATATGCAGTTTAATTTAATCTGATCACGTCATATCACGTACTCCCATTAACTGCAAAACGCTTTTGTGAGAAATTTTGTGGTGCTCTTAGTAAAATGACTCATTGAAACGATCAGAATCAGCAAGCCTTTGAACAAAAACACAAAATGAACAGCACACCAATCATATCCAAACGTTAGTATTATTTACTCCTCAGATTCTCACGTGCTTTGTGTTTTTCAAAGTTATTTAAGGGAATATTCGACTTGGTTTAGTTGCTCTAAGCTTAGGACATACTATGTTTTAAAGCACAACAAATCCAGTTAGTAATCAAGTAAGCAGTTGGTTTTGCTTAACTGTTCTCTTTTTTCAAATTAACAGGTGATTAAAGACACACATTTGTTTGCAATGATCTTTGTTCTCCTGTTTGTTGACGTTGTCATCATCATAATATGGTCCTTAGTAGATCCTTTGCGTAAAGATGAGAAGTTCCTAAGCAACGAGGTACAATAAATTGCTTGCTTTTTTATCATGTCAAGTATCTTGCAGTAAGTCAATTTTATGACCTTCAATTTAAAAGAAACCTCAGAAAAGTAACAAGAGACCGAAGTTTACGATTGAGGAGATTTAAAATTTGGCCCCATTTTTCAATATGGTCCATCGATCGTTGACGTGAACTCTATTAATGATTCACTTGTCTTTTTTACAGACTAATGAACCACATGCGGACATTATCTACCGGCCGTTGATATATCACTGTACAATGAACAACTCATATGTTTGGCTTCTTTTGGTTTACGGTTTCAAGGGAATTCTTCTTATATTTGGATTATTTTTAGCGTGGGAGACTCGTAAAGTCAAAATAGCGGCACTAAATGATTCACACCACATTGGTAAGTCCACGTATACCTCTAAGTTTCTGACAACGGTAAAATCCAAATTCATGGAGATTGAAACAATAGTTTAGCTACTTCAGTGATGCCTTGGTGATCTAAATGATGGTAAACCGTTAAAGTAATTTTTAGAATGTATAGTTCCTCATTCTATTTGTCTTTTTACTTTTTATTGCTTATGACCCTAACGCCGGGAGGGCTGGGGAGAGATGGGCACGAAGTACCCCCTCTTTAAATCCTGTAAAAAGTTAGACCTAAAAGTAATGATTGCTTGCTTCAGTGATCAGCACATGTCAATTTTAGCGTCACACATCGTCGAAGTGACGTCAGACATTTCAAAATATCCGCCATATTGCACTTTTTTAAAAAGAAAAAAACTCGGAAAAGCTTTGAAAAAAAACTCAGGAAAATAAAATCGCTCTAGAATACCAATGGGCCCTTTGCAGCTGGGGGCACGTGACCACAATTTTTCTAAAAATCTTTTATATATTAAGTTTTACGTCAGTCTGAATTTTTGGAAAATTTAGAGTACATCTATGGCCTTGCTCTCCAGCAATTTTTTCCACACAAATCTTCTTTATTTTTTAAAATTCAAACCGTCATAAAATCTCATTCTTTAATGCCAGGGGCTTCAAACTTGGCCACTTTGATGTTTTCGACATGCGTTTTCCTTTTCTGGCATTCTTAAATTAGCAGCCCATAATTTTATGAAAAGTAGGTCACGTGATGGCTTAGTTGCAAAAGGCCTATTAGAAACAGAAATTTAAGCTTCAAAAAGTCTTTGGACACGATATCCATGGAAAATGCAGGTCTTGCCATCACATAATTGACACATATGCAGACGTCTCCTCTCCAATGTTTTTTGAAGGAAAGGTAATTCTTGAGAAAAGCTAGAAAGGTTGACTACTATAGCTTGAATGCTGTTCCTGTGGGAAAGGATTGAATCTGCCCGGGCATCTGGTGGTACTGTGCAGTCTATAAGCCTCTTGGTTTATTATTTTTCGTTATCTTTGCAGGTATGGCTGTGTACAATGTGTTTATTGTCTGTACTATAGGAGTTCCTATGGCAATTTACAGTGAAAAGCAAGAGTATGAAATCTCCTTTTACGTCATAACCGTCTGCATTGTATTCTGTACCACTGTGACGTTATGCCTCGTCTTTGTACCAAAGGTTTGTTCGTCTTACAGAGTAAATTCGAGATACCTCTGAGGGTTTGATAAAAGAAGTCCACTGTATGAACTGTTATGTTTGTCCTAGTTAATTAGAAAGATTTTTTTAGATGTGATAGAATTCTTAGAAACTGCCAGATCTTAAATATGTGTTTCAAGCAATGGTAACAATTTTGGCACATTCATCAAAGGTACCTTTCCGGCGGGCACTCAAAATAAAGCTTCAAAACTACAATCAAAGTTATTTTGAAAGCTCGATAATGCAGATTTCTTCTCGAAAACGTTAACTTCAATGTTCCGGACAATTTTTGCAACCTTGGAACTCTTTAAAGGTCACCAATAAATTTAGTATTTTTTCATGGGGTTATCTTGGTCAAGTGATAGGCAAAATAAGTCGTCGATGACTCATATCAACAAACTTGGTATCGAATTGGCTTTCATTTGTTGTGAAGGTCATCCACGCAACATTTCCGAAAGAAAAACAAGCGACAAAAAGGGAGCAAAAACAACAAACAAACAAACAGAAACAAACAAACATATAATAATTTCAATACTCCTCGGGGAAAGAGCATTGTTATATATATTGTATAAACTGTGCTACTGATCTGATTCCTTGAAATGCTTTGTTTTCCTTGAGGAGCCTTAAAAAAATGATGTCATATCTCGGCTAGATTTCATTCTAGGTTTCGTTAATATTACTCATCAATACAATTTTACAATTGTGCAATTGTACAACTGTTGTACACAAGGTTTTTCTCTTCTAAAAATGTTATTGTATTCATTTTTTGTCACTCTGTTGTCAGATAAGAGCAATGAAGAAAAGAAACCTGGAAGAGGTACACGATGGATTTCCGACAAATGGAATAAAATACGAAACCAAAGACCTCAATTATCGCAATGAAAGCATGACAAACAAGGAGCTACAGAAGGAGGTTAAAAGTCTTCAAAAGTTGTTGGAGAAGGTAAAATGTTGTGAAGATGTGTTAAATTTGACAAAATTACCTTGAGTCATGATCTTTGAATGAATACAACTTACAGTCAAACCTTTAAGCGATGAAAGGTTCTTACGTTTCTTCCCCATAGGTGCTAAAGAGGGGTTCTAATGATCAAATGCCAATAAGAGAAATATAATTTTTCGAAATATCCGTTCAACCATAAGCTATAAATTCAAAGTTGTTCAATAATTGTTGAACCACGGAGTACTTCGAATCCACACTCATGACCTCTGGACTAGACATCTTTGCTCCCCATTAATAACGTAACGCCTGCCTCTATTTTGCAGACACAAAGAGAAAAAGACAAAATGGCTTCACAAATGTCACAGCAGATTTCCAAACCAAGTTGCATGGTGTGAAACTGAAGAAGATGAAAACTGTCATTATCTTCATATCTGAACGCACAGGCGCAAGAAGTTGCCAACAAAAATACACCACTAGGGAAAGCTAGATTATCAGATGACCGGCATGCCAATTTTGAAGCAAACAACTAGTTATATAGCTGGCATCCGCAAAGCGGCAAAACCTTCTAAATGAGATGGGCGGGCCACTTGGGCGTTGCAGAGCAAACCTCGAGCGTGGTCAACCAAACTGAAGATTCAGCTTATAACAGTACGAAATTATTCAGTCGAACGCTGGCTGTAACCAGTCTAATGCAGACACGTGGTACACACATCAGTAAATGCTATCCGAATTCATTGCACTTATAGGCTGGTGTATCGCTATACCAACTTTTTTTACTATATTAACTTAGCTAATTAAAATTGAACAGATTAACATGCAAACCAAAGAAATAATTCATTTCCTCTTATTATATGGGTAACTATGAATGCGGGCGACAAATCAAATTCTGTCCTGCAATTGGCTAGCCGAATGGTCAAGATGGCTTATTAAATCTTGCTCACTCGGGAATACCAGCTGCGCCCTGCAAAAAGAATATGATATTCCTTATGTCCTTTTTTGACAAAGCGTCTTCGTTCAAGATGGTTAAATTTTGGACCCATTCTCGCGCTGTCTCTTTCCATTAAGACGCAATGAGGCTTGGCCAATGTCCAAGTCATCTATAGCAAACAAGCTTAGTCGATAACCTGTATACTTAAATGAGTTGGTCAGAAAGGATCATAAGTCCAGCAAATAGAAAGGAATATCTTGTGAAAGCTTGAACGTCAATTATATATAGTCAGGAGTGCACAAACCTGATTTAAGGAACTCTGGAAAGACGTTAAACGACTCCAAGGCTTTCTTGAGAATTAAGGTGGGATGTCAATTTGAGTAGTTTGTGGAAAAGTTATATATCAGTGCTAGAGGATATATTACACGACAGCGGAGTGGTATAATATTTTCAAAATAAGATAATAAAATTTACATATTTAAGGCAGCGTGTATTTTTTGACTGGAGATCGCTGATCTTGGCTTTTCTTGGGAAAGTTTGGGCGATATTTGGCCATCACACTTGGTCAGCAGCGAGATCCACCGTATACTTAGGTCAGGCAGAGAAACTAGCAATATCGCAAGCATGATTAAAACTGGCAAAATTGGTTAAAACGGTTAACAAGAGGCATCTTTTTTATCTGTTCCGTATGGTTTAGCCATACAGTACTAATTATATAAATAAAGTAGAATGATCAATTTAGTGGCAGTTCCATTTATAATCGGAAAACTTGCCTCAATACAAAGGCACTTGACGTTGGCCACTAGCTTATAATAACAGGAAGCCAGGGACTTTGGCTACTCGTGTGATAATTGGAAGCGTTAGAGTGTTAGCATGGCACAGCTAGCATTCAGAGTGGAATCGTGTTCTTACACATATCGATACGGGTACCAATACAGTTATAAAGCATATATATAAAACTAGACTGACACATATGGTTATTTACCAAGTTTAATGTCAAGATGACTGAATCTTGGCCAATTTTTTTGGCGTGTTTTTTTGACCAACATGGAGTCGATGTTCATAAATTCGCAAAAAAAGAGGCCAATATCCAGTCATCTTGACCAAACAAGCTTGGTCAATAAAGGATTTATTATATGACTTCTAGGGAAATTTTTCTTGCGGAACACGGCGGGTAGTCTCTAGCGGGCAAGATAGCGCCATCATATCTCGCCCGCTCGGATAGCCAATCACAGTACAGGATTTGATTCATTTTGCCCGCTCACGGAGCTAGCCATATAATAAAACGCTTTTATTGTTTTTCATTTGTTTCATAGTTTTTGCCCTTTTAAGCGCTGCCCAAAGGCTGCTCTTAAGTTCTTTTATAGAACAAAATCACAGCATGAAGTTCCACAACAACATAGTAAAAACGGTTATCAAAACAACAACAAGTAATTTAGATATATGTCATAGGGATGCACGGCGTCAAAATAATTCCACTGAATTTCAAACACTGTACTTATTCTCTATCGGCTATTGTACCTATCAAGGGGGGGGGGGTGGGTTAATAGGGGTATGTAAATCCGCCGATCCGCTCATAAAATCAACTAAATCCGAATCCGCAAATTGTTTGCCGCGTTAGATGATAAGCAAGATAGAAAGCGACTTCAGTTAGGAATTGCCTTGCGCGATATTGTATTTTAGCATTGAGGATGACTATCAACGAAATTTTTTTATATACCAACGTCTGTATCGAAAGAAAATCTTGCAGATACGAGAAAAAAGAGCAAACGTGTGGCCACGTCTCGCTTAAGTGCGTCACTCTTTCTAGTCATTTTCTCCACTGCGTGACATCCGGCACACAAAAGAGAGAAAATGAGATTTCCGGGGGAACGTTGAGATCCACCATCCAAACTTCCTAAAATCCAAAATCCGGGCCCAAAAACTGGATAAAACCGCGATCCGCTGTGATCATAGGATCCGCAGATCCGTTAAAATTTCTCTCTGAATCCAAAATCTGGTCAAAAAAATTTACCAAATCCGCCGATCCGTAGACCTATTCACCCCCTCTATCAAAGAGACAGTGGTTTTTAAAATAGCAGTTGAATGACCAAATAGGTTTTGATGAGAGAGGAAGTTCTGTACATTTACGACGCATAAATTACTGTTTTTACAGCCAAAACAAGCCCCCCAAAATAAGCCCCCGGCTTCTATATAGCCTTCCTTACCATTACCACCTTTAAAATTGTTAAGTTATCGTCTTTAAATTATCATAAATTTCTAGTGTATTACGTTATTTTTTTTGTTTTTATCTTTTGTGTGGTTAATGGAAAATAAAAAATGGAAGTGGAAAATGGAACAAAGTAATCAAATAATTTCTAAGATGAGTCCTTAAATTGCAACCGCCTTGTACTTTTTATACTTCCTCGATTGTTAGTCGTGTCGTTGGATCTTGTGCCAGTAGATTCAGCTTCACTAACTGTGGCATTGAAGGCACGATGACCACAATAAATATGAGCGCAAACATTCATGTTCCTGTCATAAACACTGTAAATGATTGGATTGATTGCTTCGTTAATAAGTGTTCCAAAAAGGAAACTTCATACAGCGTATGACCACGACGCACACTTTCGGTGCCAGAGGCAATTCTCCAAATGCTCAAGACAAATGTCGGGGACCAGCAGATAATAAAAGCCACCATGATCAAGCAGGCCGTTTTAGTGACTTGTCTTCTGCTTCGTCGGAGAGCAATTCGTGCAGGCCCCTGTGCTGATTCTGAATACGAGGCGGCCTTCCAAGTGTTATCCAGATCACGTGGTAGTAGCACCAGCAGAAGACACGGAAAGGAAATAGGTACGCCACACCAAAGTCAACAGCTTCGTAAAGTTTGTCGAGCCATGGCAGCGGAATGGCAAGTGGCGTGCACATTTGGTAGAAATTGACCGGAACAACTTGAAACATGTACAGATATGGAATGGCCACCAAGGCAGGAACTCCCCATGACAGCGTTATTAGCTGCCTAATGAGTCTTGGTTTGAGCTTGGGAAGATGGGGGATGAGTTAAATATCGATGTTGATCAACTGGTCAAGGTCAGCGTCGAACAGGATCGTTGGCTTCTGATCTGAGTGACTGTGGGTCGCATTGTTTTACCTAAGAAGAATGGTTGAAGGAAATCGAGGACACAAGTCACTCTGCTGGATCATGTGTTCTTAAGGCATCTGAAGGGCCAATGTAATGATTTATGCCCTTCTGGTTTTATTACTTCTTTTTAATTTTCTTTTTTTTTTAATAGGAAGGTACCTTTTTTTTGTTGTTGTTGTTGTTGTTGTTCATCGTAAGTAGCATATGTAATCATATAATATTGCAAGTAGTGTATAAATTGGTATCGTAAGTTTAATATGTAATTAAATCGTATTTATTTTGTTGCTCATTGTTACAATATGGATGTAAGTATCGTATAGTTTTTGTAAGTAGTGTATAAATTGGATTGTAAGTTTTATTGGTAATCATATTGATTTGTAATGTAGGTAAGGAAAATTGTATTATGGTTAGTTAATAAAGCTCTAATTAAAAAAAAAAAAAATCTGAAGGACTGACTGACTGACTGACAGGCTGACTGACGGATTGATCGTCTGATTGTTTAACTGACTGTCCGTTTGACTCTCTGGCTGGCTGACTGACTCTCTTCCCGACTAACTGACTGATTGGCAGATGGGCGGACAGACGAAAGATTCCCCGTCACAACTAATGGCTCAAATGATAAAATCTTACTATCTGGCTTCGCACTGTGACTGTCCAACATGTCTAACGGTTTCTCCCAGACAGACAGACACAGAAAGTCTGATTGACCTGACCGACTGACAGATTGATTTCTCAAAGAAAGAAGTAAACAAAGATCTGCCATATATTTTAGATATTAGAAAATAATGATAAAAACCATTGGTTTCTAATAATTCAGCGGAAACACTAACACAACTTTGGGAATAATCATTCTTTCAAGGGCTTCACCCTATGTTTTTACCCTAACCTAATGAATATCATATATTTGTAATGTTAGAATCTGAAGGTGAATCCAGATAACACTCTCTTTTTGTCGTCGATTCTTCTTTTGCTTAAATTCGAGTTGTTTTGTTTTGTGGCGAAGTGCCTGATAACTTTTGGCTTTGTTTTGCAGGTCAGCGGAACAGAATGGCGAAGACATCCCTATAAGGAATAGGCTTCCTCGCTTTACAGCTCCTAATATGGTAAATAAAGCAACATAAAAGAAATGATATTCTTATTGCAGTATTATATTATATTCATATTTATTTTGTCGTGCACCTGCACGCAGTTTCATTTTGAAATGATCGTTTGAAACCTAGTAATCGCCTTTTTTCGTCTTAAGCCTCTCAAGCCGTTTTCACAACATGACGCTGAAGGAAATGGAATCTTAAAGGTGAGAAGTTAACGACATACTTTCATGTTCTCTTGGTTAGGGAGGAGTAGTGGTGTCATGGTTAGTGCGCTCGACTCCTGATCGAGCGGCCTGGGTTCAAGCCCTAGCTGTGTTCCTGGGGAAGGCACTTTGCTCTCACAGTGCTTCTCTCCACCAAGTGCATAAATTGGTACCGGCGAATTTAATGCTGGAGGCTGATGCTGGGATGGAATAGCATCCAATCCAAGGGGAAGTAGAAATACTCCTAGTCGCTTCATGTTACAGAGTTACAGAACAAAAGATAAGCTCCCGTCTAAAGGGCCACTTAGCTCGTATGCAGACTTTTTAATCTTGTCTTTTGCTCGTGGTTTACATTTAAATTATACACTTTATTTAAAACTATACATTTAAAGTTTTCCTCTCAGGAAAACCCTAACAGCTGCTTAGAGAAACATTGAATAATGTTTTTTTTAATTGGCAATTTTTGTGTTGCGATACTTTTCTATTTGATTTCACTCAAAAAGTGCTTGGAGATATTGTCGGTGTAG
>JAHPZR010020850.1:0-77500 GCA_019787425.1 Platygyra sinensis | reverse complement strand
CGATCGCGAAATTTCGCTTAGCTTCTCGAACGTGCGGAGGAAAGTGCGTGGCTGATTACTAATTTCATTCGAAAAGTCGGAAACTTCTATCAAAATTCCTCTCTTTGAGAAATTTGACTTGTACAATGGTGCTCATAAGGGGTTAACGAAATAGCAAACGGAAAAACCTGAATAACAACAATTTCCTTAAATACATCAACGCATCCGTATGGTGCTGCTTTGGATTGTTTTATATAGCATGTCGTGCAAATTCCTCGTTAATTAGAGAGATCGTTTTTGTGTCGAGATGCTGTGTTTGATCAAGCCTTCTGTCATGATGGCTGGATATTAGTCAAGTTCATTTTTCAGCGAGAATTAGTCGAGGCCCATAAACACGCAAAAACGAGGCCAATAACCAGCCCTCTTGATCGAACAAGTTTGGTCAAAGGTAGATGAAGGTATATTGCGTGGCGCAAAGAAAAACTGATTTGTGCGGCTAATTCCGAGCCGGCAGGATAGTCCCATCATGTCCGGTTAGTCAATCGCAACTTCTTGTTCCCTCGCGGGGCTTGCCACATAATGAATCTACGGTGTACATATTGTTTTATAAATGGAATTGTTGTCTACTCTCCTTCGTAGCTAAGAGATTACAAAGGAGTCAACTGGATCGGACAGTTATCTGTGAAGAAGGAAGGTGGCAAGTCGCAGGAATTGCTAATGCAATCGGAAGAAGCAACAGCAAAAGAACTCGTAAGTTCTGAACGTATTTTTAAGCTGGATCAACTGCGCCGCGGTATCTTAGGGCTGACTTACTTGACTTAATTCCTGTCGTTCCGTACGGAACATAGGTCGTCCACCAGAGTTCGCCATCCCCCCCTGTCCTGGGCCTTCTGCTCAAGCTGACCCCACGTCAGGCCAGCGACCTTCGCTTCAGCTTCAGTTAAGCGCCGCCAGGTGGTCTTCGGCCGTCCTCGCTTGCGCTTTCCTTGGGGTGTCCACCGTAGCCCTCTTCGTGTGACGTTGTCTGCAGGTTTTCTCAGGGTGTGTCCAAGCCAACGCCACTTGCTTCTCTTGATTTGTTGCACGATTGGCTCCTGAGCTGTTCTTCTCCACAACTCTTCATTTCTCAGCTTGTCGTACCACCGCACTCCGAGGATCTGACGGAGGCAGCGGTTCACAAAGACTTGTATCTTGGCCATCGATGACTTCAGCACTCTCCAAGTTTCACAGCCGTACAGAAGGACGCTTTTCACATTGGAGTTGTAGATACGAAGCTTCGTGTTGAGGGACAGCTTTGTTGATCGCCAGATGGATCGAAGGGTATTGAAGACTCCTGCAGCTTTTCCTATCCGAATGCGGATGTCCTGGTCAGTTCCGCCTTCTGTGGACACAGTGCTGCCCAGGTAGGAGAAGTCCTGAACTTCCTCGATGCTGTCCTGCCGGATGGTGAACGTAGCTTCGATTGTGTGGTTTAGCCTCAAACTCTTTGTCTTTTTCACGTTGATCTTCAGACCCGTCTTCCTGGCTTCTTCGTCAAGCTTGAGTAGCTTCTCCTTCATGTCCATGTGGCGTTGCGAAATTAAAGCGATGTCATCTGCATAGTCAATGTCCTCAAGCTGCTCCATCATTGACCACTGCAGCCCTCTCTTCCTGTCTTTTGTGGTCTCGCGCATGATCCAATCAATAACAATCAAAAATAGAAAAGGTGATAGCAAGCACCCTTGTCGAACTCCGGTTGTGATGGTGAAGGGTTCAGTCAAAGAGCCGTTGTGGACCACTTGGCATGTTGACGGTTCAAAGGCCATCCTGATCAACTTAACGATCTTCTCCGGGATGCCGTAGTAGGCCAGCAGCTTCCACAGTGTGTCTCGATCCACGCTATCAAACGCCTTTTCAAAGTCCACAAAGATGGTGTACAAGGTGGTGTTCCATTCAAGGCTCTGTTCGATGATATTGCGGAGTGTTGCGATTTGGTCCGTGGTCGATCGTTCTTGCCGAAAGCCTGCTTGTTCGTCACGTAGTACGTGCTCCTTCTCTACTTCTGTCTTGATCCTCTCCAGTAAGATTCTGCTGAAGACCTTCCCTGGAACCGACAAGAGTGTAATTCCTCTCCAGTTAGAGCATTCTTTGAGGTTCCCCTTCTTGGGTAACTTTATCAGGTGTCCATGCTTCCAATCATTGGGCATTTCTTCTGAGGTCCAGATTTTCTTAAAGAGAGGATGTAGTGCCTTGCTTGTCATGGTACTGTCGGCCTTCAAGGCCTCAGGAGGTATCTCATCTGGGCCGGCTGCCCTGTTGGCTTTCAGCTTCTTCACAGCTCTTTCAATTTCGGCTATTGATGGAGGGTCCACTTTAACATTCAGAGTTCGGTGCGCTGGGGGGATGTCGGCTGGGTTCAGCGGCAATGGACGGTTCAGCAGGTCCTGAAAATGCTCTCTCCAACGTTCCAACTGTTCCTTTGGTGATGTAAGGTTCTCACCATCCTTGCTTAGGACATGTTGTGGTTGAGTGCTCTTCTTCCCCGCCAGCCTCTTCGTGATCTGGTAGAGCTCCCTCATATCTCCTCTTCCCGCTGCGTCTTCTGCATCCTGTGTCATGCGCTCCACATGCTCTCTCCTGTCTCTTCTGGCACTCCTCTTCACCTCTTTGTTCAGAGCTGTGTGCTCCCCCGATAGCCTTGCTTTTAAAGCTCTTGTTTTTGCCATGTTCAATTCTGCTTTCTTCTCCCTCCTCTTGTCAACGACCCTCATAGTGGCTGCCGTCAACCACTCCTTTTGCGTCCTGCTTCTCTTCCCAAGTACTTCTTCACATGTTGACTTCCACGCTTGTTTTGTCGACTCCCACAGGGTCTCCACTGGGTCGTCCTCGCAGTTTTCCAGTGCTTGAAAACGATTTGACAGAGTGAGTTTGAAAGTGGATTTCAGGGCGCTGTCATTGAGGTAGATGGTGTTGAACTTTCGGCCTGCTTTGCTGCCTGGTGGGAGACACTTCTTCAGCTTCAACCTCACCTGTCCAACCAGCAGGTGGTGGTCAGATGCAACGTCCGCCCCTCTCCTCACTCTCGTGTCTTGCAGGCTTCTCCTGAACTTCTTGTCGATGGTGATGTGATCAATCTGGTTGACTGTGCGGTGGTCAGGCGACACCCAGGTGCCCTTGTGGATATCCTTGTGTTGAAACACACTTCCACCTATCACCAAGTCGTTGAACACGCAAAAGTCTGCAAACATTTCACCATTCTCGTTCATGGCTCCCAGTCCTTCTCTACCCATGATCCTTTCTCTGCCAGTGTTGTCATTTCCTATTTTTGCATTGAAGTCGCCAGTTATGATGAGGATGTCTCTCCTTGTTCTGCTATCCAGTGTTTTCTGCGAATCTTAGGGCGTTCTTCTGAAAATACGAAACTTTGAGCACATCGCTCCCTTTCAATAGTTGAAAACTATTTTAGGTATAGATTTCAAAAGCCGTGTTATTAAGACAATCTCTTGGACCTCAATCCACTCCTTTATGTGAATAAGCAGCGGGAAAGATTGATAGAAGTTTTTTAACTGTCAATTAGCTTCGACCATAAATGAAAATGACTGGAAAATAATTATTAACATTTAATTTTAGTCCCTTGGAGTATTATCAATGCATCAATCTGGAACAAGAGAACTATTTATCTACTCCCCGTACTGGCTTATCAACAAAACTGGATCACACGTCGAGTACAGGGTAAGTGACTAAAACACTATCCTTAAAAACTGCCCTTATAGGACTTACTTTAACGTCTGCGCATCTTGAAACGGTTAGCCTACGTTTTCAAGTTTGCCGTTTGCAATGCATGTTAATCTTCTTCAACCCTAAGTATTCTTGTTGCTTTATGGTTTACTATTGTCTCTATGGTGCTTTTCTATCTTATCCTATGTTTAGATTTCTTTCAGTTTAAAGGTAATTTTTTTCACGTCCAAAGAAAAACTCAAATTGCGTGAGCTTCTTTGGATTTCAGACCGCTAGCTAGCCTAGAAACGCCTTCTAATGACTTATTAATCCAAAAACAAAGTACAAAATACGTCTGTCCAATCACAAGAAACGAAATGACCCAGGAAACTTGTAAGAATTCGAACTAAACACGTTACTACACCTGATGGGAGGAAAGGGGCATAAGTTTACAACCTTTTTTTGTCCATCTGAGATCTTAGCAATCCTAGATTTAAATATTCAAGCGGAAACTGTTCCAGATGGAGCGGTTATCACCATTTTGCTTGTATTGGAATAGACAGCAAGACCTTCAATTCTTGATCTTCAACACAGGTCTCAAAAACTAAGCAAGTCTATGAGCAATCTGCAGTGGAAAAGCACCCACTTCTGTTCAATTTCACTGAAAAGTCTTACAGAAAGGTAAGATTTTGAATTCTTTCTAAAGTTTTCTTGTCAGTACAGCTGTATTAGTTTAACGCTCGCGTTATTCTTTGAGTTCTTGGTAGAAGACTTGCCATATGAGACACTTCAGTGTTCTGCTTAGTGATGTATTTACAATGCACAGAAATTGAGGATTGACAGAGAATTGTTCATGAAAATCGTAGGAGATAAACATAGCAGCGTTTCAAAGTTAAGCTAAAAAGAAGCGCTACTAATTTTAACCTGTGCGGATAAACACTGAAAAAACACTGTTGTTTAAACACTGTTGTTGATCAAGCTTTTTGCTCGATCAATACCTCGACCCATCAGATTTCAGGCAGTGGCAGGAATGAAATCTCAGTACTCTTTCATAAGCTATGCAATTTGAAAACACCGTTTGCGGGCGTATTAGAAACCTCATTCGTTCGATTTCTGACACCATGCACTCGTGAATAACTGTGGTACCCGCGGTTTTCCCTTGGAGTAATCTGTATTCAGTTGTAACTTAATAAGGTGGGTGAACTCATTCAAAGATTCTTGAGAAGAACCTTTTCATTTAATTTCAGAACTCTTGCGATAAGACATTGATTTTGTTTTTTATTTCCGTGTTTTTGGTTTTTGTAGGCCAGACTCCGAGTATTGGGACATTCATGGTCGAGTAAGTTTTCTTTGGATGCTGTGGGGGATTCTGGAAAAGTTACGTGTAAAGCAAGCGAGGGCATAAAGTTTGAGGTAAGATGATAGTTTTAAGAACTGGTCATGTCAACTCTTTCGTTTTACTTATTCGCTATTTCGTAAACTATTCAACAACTTTTTCCGACATACCAGCGATCTACATACATGCAAATCACACAAATCACACATAAGGTGAAATAAAGCATAACGCTGGGACAATCTCTTTTGTACCAACAGATCTTTAGTTAGAAAGAACCATGCCAAAAAATTGCCCTCACGAGCGAGACATTTGCTCAAACGGTTTCTTTATTTGATAGCTAAACAGTACAAATGAACGTGATTTGCTCATTATGTTGAAGAGAAACAACATATAATTAAAGTTTGTAGCTCGGAGAATAAACACACGAACAAAACAGCTCGAAAGAGTCATCCAGCAGAAACGTGACAACATCACGAACCTGACCGTGACTCGTCTATTGTTAGCCTTCCTACTTTATATTATAGAAGTAAAAGTGAAACCTACTCGGCCATTGAAAGCTTGGACCTTCAACAATCTTGTCCGAAGAATGTTTTCGAATATCCCTAGGTTCTTTGTGTACATTTTGCCATGAATGGAGGTAAAAACGAGTCCCAAATCGTGCACAGCGAAGCGAAATGCCAACTGCAAGCCGTATGCAGTTTTCGAATGCTACATTAAATACCCTCGAAGTAATTCGCCGATTTACATGGACTTTTTCTGTCCAATCTTTGTGAATTTGATGTGAAAATAATCACTAGATTCCAGGCTTTCCAAATCCGACCGTACATCTTGACAAACGCATAAGGCGATTGACTTAAACCGCTTTTTAGTATTGACAGCGGACGGGATTTCGTCACGGATCGGTCACGGCTTCTATCGAGTTTCGCAACTTCAAAGCCCGATTTACATGGATTTTTTTTCCAATATTCAGATAAATTTTAATGTTTCTAGATGGAAGGATAGCTTCATTTCTTAAATCCAACCGTACATCTTGAAAAAGTAACTTTAAATAGGCTCAAAATTGTGCTGTTTTTCTGCGATTTCCGGGTCGTTTTTCGAGGGCCTGGGGACGAAAAGAAAAATCTGAAGCAAATGTCACCCAATTTTTTGCCATGCCAACCCATTTCAAAGAACTTAGTGTATCAGCTTTTTCATACATTTACTGTCAGACCAATACCCGAATTAGCTACCTAACTATAAACTGCAATTCTTCCTTTATCTCTCGTGCGCTACAATAGGCCATTGCAGAAACGTGAGAGGACTGGGAAAGAGTATGGTTGTTTTCCGTTTGTTTGAAAAATTAAGGTATTCAAATGAAAGAAACTTAATTTGAGAGTATTAACCACGAATAGAAGTATTTGGAGGAGGAAAATGGCAAAATGGTAGCTCTTCAAATATCACACAAAATAGAGAGATTGTATGGAATGGGTAGACAGGTGACAAAATAAATTATAAGGGTTTGTGTGGAATTTTGCAACTTTTGCAAGGCTCCCATTTGGACAATTTCTGCTTAAAACTCTTAAACTTGGTTGGGTAGCTTTTCATCCATTAAAGTGCACCTAACCCCAAAAACTTTTTTTCGCTAAAACAATAAAGCTTATTTTGTGGAGTAATTAGCCGCAAAAATTTTTCGATTTGGTTAAATCTTTGATTTTCTATGGCTCGTCAAAGTACGTGAAATTGCCGCCATTTTGGTCCACGACCGAGTTTAACGGAGAATGGGTCGAGGGCCGGATGTGACGTCAAATCGAGAACACGATGATTCTGAGATTCGCATATTTACTTGTTTCTGTGGGAAAGGCTGGAAAAGTTGTTCGAAAAAAATGCTAGCCAGGTGCGCTGTAGTGTGATGTAGCAACACAACAAACTTACAGGAGGTACTCCGCTTTATGCCATACGTTTTATGGAGAGATGTCCTGAAGAGAAGAAACGTACAAAGTGATGGCTCGATTCGTGCAAAGTGATATATATAGCCGTCTAAGAGTTCGGTGATCTGTTCCATAAAGTATTTCAAACCAGATGATCTCGCTCGATGCCTGGATTTTCAGAGAGAGGAGGGATTTTGCTGATTCAGTGACTTAAGCGAGACGAATTTGGAATAACCGTCCATCGATTCATGCAGCCGTTGTTGCATCTGATCTGAGAAACAACAGCAGTCAGTCGACACAGCCGACAGATAGTTTTGTATTTGCCCACTACTAATCTTAAAACCCCATTTCTGAAGCCATACAGGTTTAATTCCTGGATATTCAGTAACACACTTTAAGGTAACATCAACACCAATATCTTCAAGAACAAGATCACTCTTCTTTGAGTCTTGACAACCTTCTAACTCACTCTAATATAATAATAACAACAATAACATTCGCTGATGTTTTGAAGGGAAGCGACGCTACAATTTCCACACTCGCAGGAAAAGAACACAAACATTGTGTCATGGGATAATCATTTTGGTCTACGTTGAACGAGTGAAGTTAAAATAATTTGAGAAAGTTAACGGACTTGACTTTTATTATACGAAAGTATGTTAATGCGAGATCGAAGAATGCGCGAGTTTAGTAAATATATACGCACCACACGCTACAGTCTCTTTGACTTCTACATATCATTGCCTTCGGGTCTGTCCATCAGAGCTCGTTCGAGTTCTTTGTCAGCATCCACCTCATTTGTCTATCCATTCTTCGTTGGCCAGAGAGTTGTCAGCAAATAAATCAGCTCGGCCGTCATCATTTAACTATTCACTTTGCTTTGTTTACACGTGCGAGTCGTCATTCTCTTCAGCGATATAATAAATTTCGGAGTCTTCTGAGTCAAAGCTCATTTCAGAATCCGACGAAGTAGAAGATATTGTTGATAAAAACAGAAATCTGTCGACTGTGGAGCCCCCAGCGAAAAAATTGTGCGGCAAAAAGGCTTCCACGCTCACACAGAGTAAAAGGCCCGACTGGGACAGCCGAAGCTTTCGTTCTCGAAGTGACGTCACGGCTTTACTCACCCCAGACTCCTTACGCTCGGTCGTGAACCATACGAAACTCGGTTTCAAGGGGGCACAGAAATTCGAGGATTTAACCAAATTGAAAAATTTTTGCGGCTAAGTACTCCACAAAATAAGCTTTATTGTTTTAGCGAAAAAAAGTTTTTGGGGTTAGGTGCACTTTAACCTTTCGGTTGAAATGTTTAGATTTTCAATCTAATCAATATAAGAAACTCGCCCCAGTGCTGTCACGTTTCTGCAATGGGCTATTGCCCTTTTCCCGGTTAGTTGTTCTCATTTGCATTTCAGTGCAATCCAACATGGATGCCAGGCGATTTCGGGCTAAAACTACAAAATAGCCCGAAATTGCCTCACATACGTGCTAGATTTTATCGTAATGTAAATGAGCAGAGTTAACCGTGAAAAGGGCTATTAGACATAACAAGGCTGGAGGCTGATTGGCAAACTTAACTGTTCAATTAACCTCCAAACACATTGAAGGCAAATGATTGCCACATCTTCCTTATTTGAACAACCTGTCCTGAATTTGAATATACAGCAACTGAAACGATATGTCTGATGAGAGATAAAAGGTGTGGTTGTTGTTTTTTTTTATTTCCAGTTTATTTTGCAAATCGAAATGTCAAGAACGGGTTTGACTAAAATTGTGACGCTGACTCCTAAATACGTCATCATCAACAATACAGAGGTACAGAATATTAACTGTTTATTTATTTGTGCTGAGTTCGAGATGAGCTTCCAGGGTGTCAGCAAGGAATTCCATCGGGTCAATTTCCACTGCTCCCAGCAAACTATTTTAAATTTTCTATTTATTTGCCAGGTCATGTAGCTGACCTGGTAGGGTTTTTGACCCAGGACCCCCTTCTTATATCGAGCACTGTCTGTGTCGAATTTTTTTTTTCTTGAAGGACGTTTATCCTTAAAGTTGCTTTAAAGAAGTAGCCTATCATTGTCTTTTAATTGACAGTCTTTGGCAACTTTTTTCCTCCCTAGATCTCGGTCTCGTTTATTGAAAATAGGGTGATAAATGCTCTGTGGTTTGTTGTGGAGCCTGGAGAGGTAAGTAGTATTAAATTGACTTAAATGAGAAAAGAGCAAATAAGTACGTCTTAATTGTATGACTTTAAAACTATGAAGCTCTCATGATTTACTTGTAATATTTTTCTCCTTTCTGCTGTACTATGTGCACATCTCTTCTCTTTTCGCTGGAAAAAAAAGTTGGATTACTTCAGTCTCCAGACTCGAATTATGAATTTTTCTCTTTAATTTATATGCATTATGTAAGAGAAAACATGTACTGTTTTAGTACGATTCTACTAGTGTACTAATGCAAATTCTGTAATCTGATTGTCTGCGCCATTGCACACGATCGGCCATTAGTGTGCAGTGGCTGGACTGTTAAAAAAGTTGAAATTGTTGAAAAAAAAAACACGATGCGCACTCGTACACAACTTCAATTTTAAATGACAATTCAGTCCGAGCGATCATCTGAAGGCGTAAAGTTGAATGATACGTCGCGAATAACTCGAAACCGTTATTTAAAGAAAATCTTAGTTAGTTCTCTCCACGCCATGAGGCGCATAAGGCTGTAACTTTCCCTCGCCAACTATCCCTGTCTTGTGCTGCACCCCTGACTTCTGCCCAGCTGGTCTTCCTCTCTGGCTTGCATTCTTTTTTCACCGTTCTTCTCCATGTGGTTTTAGGTCGTCCCACTTTTCTCTTCCCCTTCAGGTTGCCACTCCATCGCCACCATGCAGTCGAAGTAAATCTTAGTAAATTTAAATTTGACAAGATTTTACATCGGGCTGTTTCGTAAGATTATGTATAACTGTAAGTCTATGAAAGTATAAAAGTAATTATTTTTCCTAGGATGACCTGTTAAGAATGATGATTGGTAGGTTTTTTCAATCGACGTAAATAGAACTTGCGGGGAGTTTACTCCGAGCAGCAATTGTATAACTGTGACGTCCTATTAAACATTTCTCAACTCCTTCATCTCTAGAGCAAGCCATTTTGGCCAAGAGATAAGTCCAACTCTATCGTTTTGAAGCGAACCATGTCAAACGTGATCTCGCAACCGTTCAATTTCAACTCATCGCACACAACAGTCCTGAGAATTCCTGAGCTCCAGGCCCTCACAGTCAACGTTCATGGCGAGGTAGAAGACTCTGTCACAACTATAGTGGTAACACCCTTCTCCCCTGGAATTGGAACGATTAGAATTGAAAACCTGTGTGACAACATTCCAATCCGTTTCCATCAGAAGTAAGTAAAACTGTAAACTGACTAGCATGAATAAAGCGTGGAATAAAACGTCGCAAAGGTCCAAACATCAGTCACTTGAAGAAATCGAATCCTGAAGAATTAGGTTGAACCGCCAGTCAACGTTATGAAACACCCTGAATGATGAATTTAATACACATTAAACTCAAATTCATTAACAATTCATCAAGTTTAAACAAAGAAAATCATAACCGTGACAATGTTTAGATATTGGAATTTAAGTAGTATTTATTTTCACTGATATAGAATTTAATCCTTTGTTTTCTCTGTAGTTTAAGGAATGATTTGTCAAACCACATGCCCAAACACGTCGAAATTTGTCAGAAATGTTCCGCTACCCGTCGTATTTTCAATTTTCTTTTCGGTGTTTGGAAATGTGGTAAAACGTGGGCTCTCGTCTTTAATATAAATCATCGGCAACTGGAAACTCAACGTTGTTAAGGTAGTGTTAAAAATAAAACATGGCCTTGCCAGTTTTTTTTAGGACAGATTTTCACACTTCTTCGTTTGATTAACTTGAAAATTGATTTAATGGTACATATGTACTTCTTTGTCCTCATGGTTTTTCTCTCTTTTTGTTATGGTTTTCAGGGATTCTGGACAGGTAACGCTCCTAGATTCCAAGAAAATGATCCTTTACACTTGGGATGATCCTCGAAGCGTCAGAAAACTCTTTTGGAAACCATACATGGGAATGGATAAACCAATAGAGATTCCAGTGGATAAGGTAAAGCATGTTGAAGACAAAACTTTTTCATTTTGTGTTCCGTTTTTATAAATTGTGCAACCTTGCTTTGTTATGTTTTTCTTTAACAGCTCTTCAGAATACATTTTTTAAAGTATCTTGTCGCAAGGAAACAAGGCTACTACCGCAAAGTGTTATTGTTTTGATTACACCGTGTCTTTACGGTCTACTTTTTGGTTTTTGAAAAGTGCGTCAGAAAGCAGCAATTAGCAAGGCTCGATTTCCGTCCCTTTCCCAAGTCTGGTCTACGTTCGGGGGAGGAGCGCGGGCTCCCTTCCCGAACAGCGGCTGATAATCGTGCCGATATGTTATTTAGCTGTTTTGGCAGCAGAATTAGTTTTAATGTTTCTCAGTTTTTATTTTGAATTGTTCAAAGGGCCCCTTCTGATTTTTGAAGAGTAGGCGTAATTAACCCATAGACCGTTTACCGTTATTTCAGTTCTGTGAAATACAAGACGTCTTATAGCCGTTTCCGTGGGATGCCGCGTTAGTCTGTATGTGACCCTATTTGCAAAAACCCGGCATAAGAGATAAGTCAAAAATGCATTGAACGTTTTTCAACCCCCGTTGGAAACGCTTTCCAACGCGCTGTTGTTATTATTTTGGAATGCGTTGGCAACGTTCGACAACGCGTTGAACTCATTGCAAAACTTCAGATCGTTTTCATTGTCACGCAATAAAAAATAAATCGAAAACAATCCAGTGGCAAAACGTTAAGAAAGTCTTATGTTATAGAGAGATAAATAAGATAAACCCATTGATGCCTGCATGAAATTGCCTGCGAGCCACCCCTAATTCCCTGGCGTTTTCTTGGAATATTTCAGAGCGAGCGAAAGCAATCTGCCGAATCTGGAAACAAGAAATCAATGAATTTCTTCGCCGCGTGACGAAATATCACGGCGCTGCGAAAGAAAGATGAAAGTTGTAAATTTAAAAAGACGACAAAAACAAGCCAACTATTTTGAGATCAGTCGTATTTCAACTATGTTAAGTTAGTGGCCATCTAGTTCTTTCCTTGGCAGTTCTGTAGTAGGTGAATAACACTCCAAAAAAACATTTGAACGAAGCGAATAAACTTAACTAATAAACAAACCGCGCTGGTGGTCGCCGTAAATAAAATATGCTGAAATCCAGCGTGCAAGATACTGTTCACTTTTAAACCTAAAATTCCCAAATACAGAGAACGAAATGAAAGAACTGCGAAAGGATACTCAATAACAATAAATTTTCATTCACGCTGAGGCGAAGAAACCTGTTTAAAAGCAACAAAATGATCAAAATTTAGTAGACGTGCTTTCCTGCATGACCGCATGTTGATTCAAAATCAAATTATTCTTCACGCTAAAGCAAAAGCTTGAGTTTTCCCGACCGCTTTTGCAGTCATTTTAACGTCCGTGCTTTAGCAATCGTTCCAAAACTTGATTTCGACTTCGAAGTAATAATGTATTTGCCATTTTTTGTTTCTAAAGTCCGCAAAGCTGCTTTAAATTTGCGATCTGTTGTCAAAACTTAAGTTTACTTGAAAGCGCTCCGATCTTCATGTTTTCGCGGCGGTTGTAGGAAGAACTTCTTCACCTGAAAGGTTTGAGGACTTTGCGGGGAACGTTTTGGAACGTTTTTCAATGAGGCAAATCGATCAAAAATCGATGAAGAATTTACGCAGTCCTATTGGCTAGCTTTGCAATTTGTCCCTACAAAGAAAAACAAACCCAGCCGGATTTTTACCGTGGTATGCCACAGGCATCCCACGGAATAACCGAGCCTCTATATGGAAACGAGGCTGGGGAGAACTTTGTGAAGGCAGAGATTAGAAATTACTTAACAAGATAACAGGTAATTTACATTTGGAAAGTAGCAAGGTTTGTACCATGACAATGTCAAATTGTTTTGCATATATGAAGATCATTACAGAACCATTGCAATTACAGGATGATTTCGGTGAAATTCGAGTGGAACTGGACGAGAACAGGCCGCCCGTTAAAGATGACCGGAAGGAGTTAGAAGACAGAGACGCCACTTGTGGAATGCTTTGTGGATCATCAGTCGCTGTATCTGAACGAATGGATGACTTGGACGCCGTTGACGGACCGATGTACCACAGAGTCAAGAAAACCATCCATTGGGTATCTGTAATGGACGGCCTTCAAAGAGTGCTAGTATTTGCCGATGATGAGAATCTTTCATGCCTTACTCGAAAGGTTCGTCTAGGTTTCGGTTCAACTGTCACAGATTTACAATTGTTTTTATCGAAATGTTTTCTTAAATGGCGCGATGTCTCAGGCTACGTTTACACGGACGCGGTTTCCAATCGAAACGGTTTCATGACCTGGAAACCGCATCGAAAACGACACGGTTTTAAAGAGTTTACACGGAACCTATCCAACCGTTTATGTCGAGGCGATCTCGTTCTCAGGCCTTTGCGCTTCGTCAATTGGATCTGGATTTGACCAAACACGTGGTCGCAGGCTAAGTTCTCCCAGGCCGAATCCAGAATCGTCGTTTGGCTTTTCTCTTCGTTTGGCTTCGTTACTCTGCAGGAGCGTATTGACAAAAAGTCAACATTTCAATACATTTCTGCCTGTTATTGCGGTATGGCTCTCGGTTTATAGTAAAATACACGAAAGCTGCAAAAGCGAAGTTAAACCACAGATCGAAGTTATGATTGTGCAGCAAAGCGCTGCACTCCGTGCGAGATTTACCATATTTATTTCGCGAGCCAGCCAATAGACCTCTTTAGCTAGGGCGGTTTGTTTTCCCATTGTAGAACACGTGGTATTCTCTGGAGAATTTTTCTTTTGTCCATCTTAAAATTATTCATTCATATACACGGGACTATTTGAAAATTTGAAAGCAAGAATTCTCAAGAGTATCATCACGTGGTCTACAATGGGAAAACAAACCGCCCAAGCTAAAGAGGTCTATTTCGAGCCAGACCGTTTTCAGAACGATGCGGTTTCGCCATTTACACGACCAATGAAACCGTATCGTTTTCAAGTTGAAAACGCTCCACTTTTGAAAGCGTATTCAAAACGACCCGGTTCTGATAACGAACTCGACCGGTGCCGTGTAAACGAAACGCGTAACCGCATCGAAACCGATGCGGTTACAAATGAAACCGCGTCCGTGTAAACAGTGCCTCAGATACCTTACAAACAGAGCTATGTTACGGAACACGTGGAGATTATAGCTAGGTCACCAAGATGAAATGTTACTATAAACTCAAAGGATGCTGTCAAGTGAAATCCCTTGAAAAAGTTACCTTTCTATAAGTCTCCCTAGAAATCCGTTGTAGCGTTATAATTATAACTTGAGGAAGCGTAAATATGACGCCTGTACTCACTTCTTACAGTTTATGGTTGTAATTCGCTGACCAGTGAAACGTTAATTGTCGAACAAAGGAGCATAATATAGCTATTTTTTTTAACTCATTGACTCTCGTGCCACCCGTAACCGCCCGTGACGAGCCTTGGCCTTTGTTCCACTTCTGACGTCATCACCTTTGATCAAAATTGGCATCATCTGTTCTCAACGTTTGCAGCAGGGAAAGATCTTTTCAGTGATACCTCCCGTGTTCGGCTCAATGGAATATGTAATATTCACGAAAATGTGCACACATGTGAGTGAAAAGCTCAGAGCAAAATTACCTGCCACTAGTCTCGATGATGCTTTCTCGAAAGTTTTTAAATGGGAAGCAAGCCCAGTAGAAGGTTAATCACTGTAGCAAAACGATAAGAAAAGGCCAAAAAGTTGAAAAAAGCCTGAAGACGTAGGTCAATTTCTTTTAAAAATTTTGCACATGCCCGAGCGATAATGTCGTAAAACGTGACGCCAGTGGAAAGAAAGGCGTGCTGTCATGCTGTGAATGCCTTTTTGAATAGATTGGAGCTAATTTGGCCCATATCCAGCCTGAAAATCTCCAAGATGTCCAAAAAGTGTGTTTTTCTAAAAGTCCTAGTAGTCAATAGGTTCATCAGTAACCAAAATTTTCAAAAGGCAAGTCTCTTCGTGATAAATTTGGGAACTCTATCCAAAGCAAGCGCAAAAACGCCAGGAATTCCGCAAAATTTGGATTAGAGTTTTTTTGTTGTTAAACGAGTAATTGAGTGTTTCTTGCTACCGTTTACTTACTTCTAGTGTTGTGACTATGAAGTTGTGAATATGGAGTTGTTCGTTTCACTGGATGGAGTTGGTTTGTCTCTGGTTAACAGAAAACCCGATGAAGTAGCGTACATTAAGTTGCGAAGGTATGTTACCCCGAGTCACGGGTTCTACGGCTCATGTCCTGGACATTATGAAGAGAATTCACAGATCTTTCAAATACCTAATCAGCTGTGTAAGCGAAGGTTGGTTAAAGTTTACTTATAGCAAAGTGGCCCTTCAGGTCGGCGCTCCAGTTCCTGTTAGGAAATTAGCAAATTCCCTCCTATGGGAATGGATGCTGATGGTGAAAGCTATCAAAGTAGCATTGCCACGAGCTGTGAGGGTTTTTTTTGCGATGCACAAAATTACCTTTGAATAGAAGGAAACTTCAAAATAATATCAGTTTTGTTACGCTAGAAAAGCAGCTCCATTAATCGTGTTTGTAAATTTTCCACAGATCGGCTTCAGTGTGGCAGGTAGAGAGATCTCCGGGAAGATGGAAGACTCTCAATCTTGAGTGGTCCACTTGGTTGGAAGATGCCTGGAGTAATAATGCTGGCGAAGTCGCTTTAGAAGACAAAGAGGTGCGAGAATAACTTAACTTCTCTTCAATATCTTCAGCTTCCAAGTTAGAAATATTAAAATGTTAAAAAAAACTATTTGTCTAAAATTTTCTAGTATTCTGTTGGAGGTAAAAGTGCTTTTTTTGAGGCAACGGACGCGTTGGTATTTACGGTTAGGTGTTAACAGCTGTGAGGTCTGATCTCGTAACGTTTTCCGATTCCATTTTCATCTGCACTCCGGCCCCGCTGAGAGATGTTAGATATATTTATGTAGGGTTAGCATTTAAAATTTCTTACAATCCCAGTCAAGTTTATATTAACTCAGCTTGCATAAGAGCCATAAAGTGGCGAGTTGCTGTTGTCACGAAGCTCTCTAGAACCTCTAATTTCATTGGATCTTGTTGGCACGAAGCTCTATTGTTTTAGGGCTAGGGTCCATTGTTACCATTGTTTGTATATAATTTTCTCAACCAATCCTGTGAGACGTTCCGAAGAGCTTCGTGGCGGCCCGCGAGTTGCTGTCCACTTGACAAATATTGATCAGCGAATTAGCTCAGATTCTTGTTTCTTAGCAAAGTGGTTTAATATAATCGCTTAAAGTTATTTTGATCTTTTTGCACAGGTGAACTTTAACTTAATGAGAATGAGTCGTCCTTATGAAGGTGCCCTTCGAAGACTGTTTGAACCTGCTCTGTGGTTTAACTACACGAGCTCTGACCATTATCACAGTTTGCACTGTAAAATGCACCACATTCAGGTAAGGAATGCTTGTCTTGGCTGATTTCCGCTACACTTAAACCACAGTTCCACCTTGCTTCGAGAGATCGCTTAATAGCTAACAATTATTGGAGGAGGTTGAGCAAACTATCCTGGTATAAGGCAAATAATGGATCTGCAGAGACATTGATTAATCATAATATTTTGCAATAACCTAGTTCAATAATTATTTTATCACTCAATTCGCACCAAGTTTGTTCTTATTTGAATTAATCTCTGACTTCTCAGGGTAGCGATCTGCAGAATGTTATTTGGAGAAAACACATTTAGACAATTATTTGCAGGTCACGTGGTGGGCTTTAGGCCAACAAAACGGCACGAAAAAATGCATCGAATGATGAGACTCATTGTGGCTACGTACGTTCTTGGGACGTTCGTACCTTCGGAACCCCAAGGACTTCAATGTAATCGTCAGTGAAGTTTCATTGTATTCTTATGTTTAGATGTAACGTTCCCAGTCACCAACATCATCCAAACTCAGTACTGCTTTTATTTTCAGATTGATAATCAGCAGATTGGTACGGTTTTTCCTGTTGCTCTTTATCCTTCTCCACTTCCTAAGGCCGTCATTCAGAAATCTGGTACGTGCCGATTTTTTGTATACAATTGTGATCGGTTGAATGGAGTGCAGGGGTTATGAAGTGCGTTTGAGATTATTTAGCGCGGTTATGAAGTGCTATTGCATCCTGTTGAATTATTATTAACTCTTCCTGTTGACAAAGTCTGACTCAACGACAAACGTTTTGATTTATCCCAAATTTTCTCTGCAACTTGCGTTTACAGCAGGCAATCAAATCATGCTTGGGATTTTCTCACTATATAGAAACGCAAGACAAGTATTTGAAGCCTTTTTCTATTAATTAAGTGAAATGGAAACTTCCTGCTTTCCTTGTAGTAATTTTCATAAGAAGAAAATGACACATACACGTCGCATTTGGAATTACGAGGTCGACTGCGTTAGTCCCCAAATACATGTGCACTATGGTGGACACTATAAGGATATTGGGTGTGAAACCATTCTGTTACATTCTTTTCATTTCAGGGTTCAAGCCTTTCATCGAAGTCTCACTGATTTACCACCAAGTCCCAAGAGAAGGCATGCATCACATTAAGTGAGTCTAACGCTTGATGTTTTGACAAAAGCTTTTATTCAGCATTACAATTGGATTGTGGTTTTCACTTTATTTATTCTCGTATAGGTATGCAATGGCGTTGGTACAGGAGATGAATGTCAAGGTTGACAAAGAATTGATCATTTCCTTGACTAGCCTTTTTAGCCAACAGAAAGAACTTCTGGAAGAGGTAATAATAGTATGTTATGGTTCAGCCCGCGATGAATTGATGTGGTAAAAATAGAGTACCGGTGAATAAATGCCGCATCTACAGCTGATAAGTTGTTCGATTTCGTTTGCTTTAAGAATTCAAGAATCTTGGCTTTTATTATCCAACTGCACTTCGCAGAGTACAAATAACGCCCAAAACCAGTACAAATATCTCGCGGTATTTGTACTCCAGAGGACCGGTTAGACAGGTTTCTTGCCGTTGACCAATCAGTTAGCTGGATTTCCCGCGCCAATTCCGTTCCACTTCGTATACGTCTGTCACGCATTCCCTGTAAATAAATATCCATGAAATTCGCACGCACGAACATACCAATTTGGCGTGTTGGATAGTAAATCTCTTATTAGAAGTTTTGTTGTGTAGTATCGCTGAGAATTTTTACTCGTTGTTTGTATTTTGACTCGCCCTACGGGCTCGCCAAAATACGGCACAACTCGTAAAAATACTCAGCGATACTACACAGCAAAACGTCTAAGATATATGTATTGTTTGCCTTGAGAGTACTTATTTTGTCTTCCTATGCAGTAGTTCCAAAATGACGTGTTTTAACTGCTTTTTCGACCTACATTACTTCTTTGACTGCGTTATTATCAGTGTTTTTTTCTCGTTTGGTTACAAAGGAGGCAGAATGGCCGAGCGGTTAGAGCGTCGACTTGAAATCCCGAAGACACGAGTTCAAGTCCCGCTTTGACCACTAACCTAGAGTTGGTTAGAAAGTACCTCAACTGCTCTGTCATATTGGTCTGCCTCCCACCAGTTGGGATTTTTAAGCCTGCCATTTTTCTTTAAGTATTTTAGTTTAAGTGGTATACATGAGAACTAGCTAAATGACTTAAAGGGACACAGTCAGCTGGCGCACATGCGCATTAGATACCATTTCATCGCTAATTTGCATACAGCAGATACGCGATCCATACTTTTTTTAACCAGATGTAATAAAAATAATACCATTGGATGAAAAATAGGACACTCAAAAAAAGGTTTTTCGTTGAATCATTGAAAATTAAGTAAAACACTGCGAAAAGTGAAGCGGATTTCTAGTTGAACTTTGATTTCAGGTTGAGGTGAAGCTTTTTTCAAAGTGAGAAAACTAAAGTCCAAGTCAGCGCGGTCTTAAAGCTGACTGAAATCGAAATCGAAATCGAAATCGAAACTGGCTGCGTCCCTTTAAGTGCATTGACAGAATAACAAACGTTACTTTTTTAACAATATATGACTGATTTTATGACAGGAAACCTATTTTGACGAAGACATGAAGAGAGTCGCTGTACCATTAAGAGAAACAGAGGCGGTCAAAGTTAGTAGTTATTTTTTTTGCCTCTTTCTGATTCTCTTTTAGACATACTCTTTAACAGCACTGGTATTGATTATCTTTTACGGCAATGTAAAGTATCAAAGTGATAGTATTCCTCGCAGAATTTTGTCACGGTTACAAGCAATTTTTTTTTTTTTTTTGCAGGCTGCTTTGGAGACGCAGAAAGTTTTCCTGGAATACTTTCATTTGTCCCCACTCAAGGTTTGTTGTTCGTATTTGTATCGTACTTTTTCGTTTATGAAATGTGATCGAAATGGCGAGTTGTCGTCCCAATGAGAGTGGTGTCGGTGTTTTTCATGTTCATGCAAACGGATGAGACTTGACATCCTGAGAAATCTTCTTAGGATGAAGTAAAATTTTGGAACATTCGCATATCAGAAGTTGTTGCGAAAAGCCATCAACAAATGATATATCTTTTACTACTTGTGCGATTTGGCTGGAATCTAAAGGTGAATTTAATTTAAGAAGGCCAGAGAGTCTTGTTGACTATAGTTAGTTAGTAAAATTATGTTTAGCCAGGGTACCCCATTCAGCATCATGGCTGGTATCCAGCTGAGGGGCCCTGGTAATTTAGGCGGAGGTTTTAAGACATGACCAACTGTGATTCTGATTGGCTTTGTCAAGCTATTTACGAGACCATCCCCCCTTGTTGGTTTGTCGCCCGCTTTATGCTGTCAGACGAGTGATGATGCCCTTAAACTTATTAACCTCACATTTTTCTTCGTTAGATCAATCTCAGTTTTTCACTGGCGTCTTCGTTTGACGAAGACGATGAAGACCAAGCTTTTGCTCACGACTTATTGGATTTCTTCATTGATTCTATCGGGGCAACGCTAACGGACATCAACGATGTTCAATTACGGTAATGGCACTGAACTAACTTATAGCGTAGGATGGATTTGATGTCAAAATGAATCTTCTGAGTAGCACGAATTCCTTATAACGACACACACAGAGTTATACATGTCTGCCGAAGAAGTTTTTTTTTGTTTATGGTCACGCCGTTGCTCTCAGTTCACTTTCCAAAGTTTTGATGGTACCTTGCTTTACCTTCGTAAAAAGTGTATCATTATTTTGTACTTGCAGGATGGCATGTTTTGAACGTGTCAGTGTATTTTTGACTCAAGAGAATCTTGTTGCCCAGATTTGGCGACATTATACCATGCAGGTAAAAACTTGTATCATTAATTGAAATCCCCCTGATTCTTAAAAAAATAAGGTATTAGATACACTTGTTAAGGGTTTTAATATCTGCTTTTCTTGTCTTCTTTTCTTGTCTTTATGCATTGTTCTTCAGTAAGTGCTGCCTTAACTAAATCACTTAACTTCTGTATTCTATTTATAGTTAAAGGTTTTTTTGTCTTTATAAGATAACTTGTGCTGTAAAACTTGTTCATGTACTTGGCTTGCCCCGCCACGACTAGCTTTCTAGCTATTTGCGGGGCAAATTATGGTACATTTTTTGTACAAAGAATAAAGAATGATGATTAATGCTTATTTTACCAAAACATCATCATGGCAGAATTTAAGAAAAAAAAAAAGGATAACAAATGATAATCTCCATAACTAGCTTAACAGTTTTTTTTCGGGTGGCTTTTTTTTGTTTGTTTTTTTCTTTTCCAAGGTAACTTGTTTTTTCCTTACGGTTTGATTAGTCCGTCTTTCACTTAGTTCGTTGAGCAAAACGCGAAAGAAAGCCGCGAGAAAAAAATGGCCGTGCGAGATCCTCAGGGAGAGAAAGATGGGCTAATCGTAGTCTTATTTGCAACGTAAGAAAGGCATCTTTCTTCGCCCTCATCATCATCATCATCATCATCATCATTTATTTGCCTTTATATTACAACATTAAAAAAAAAGAAAAAAAGAAAATAATAATAATAACAATAACAACCCTCCATATGAATACGTGAATTAAGCCACTGAAATGGCCATTACGTGTCTTACCTTAACCTTTCCAGTAATCAATAACTTCCAGCGAATGTCATGCCTTGGTCAGGGTGATGCAGCAGCTCTCGTATGGTCTCACTTGAATGGCTTGCAACCCTTTGAGAATACAATACAACAAACAACAGAAACAATGCCCCTAACCCTAAAACAATAACAGCTGCTACAATGATAAAACAAAGGCAGTTTGCGACAGCTCTTACACTACTGCTTGCGACAATTGTCTTGATGTGCTAATTTCTTAGAAATTTCAAATCCGTCATAAGAACTGAGTTCCTCGTTGGTTTTTTTTTTCCCACAGGGTGTTCGCCAAATCTATGTCCTTGTACTGGGCCTTGATGTGATTGGTAACCCGTATGGACTCATTCATGGGATTGGCGAGGGAGTCAGAGACTTCTTCTACGAGCCTTACCAGGTGAAGCTTGTTGCACTTCCTTTTAGATTTTGGACTTTGTTATTAAAGAAGAAATAATAGCTCATGCATCAGTTAAAACATGTATTTGCTATGGTTTTTTGTTTTCTTTTTCTCTCAGGGTATCGTTGCAGGACCAAGCGGGTTTGCTGAAGGAGTGGCTCGTGGTGTGAAGAGTTTGTTGGGTCACGTGATAGGTATTTTAGAACTTGAGACAAGTTTTTAGGTTGTGATTGCTGAATGTCCATAGTTTGAGTGGCAGAAGGAGATAATGCATGGGGTAAATGGGTAATTTTTTGCAGGCTTTTGAATTTTACTGATTTAAGCTCCATTATGTTTTTGTGTTGTCCTGTGTTGATATTTGATAAGCCAGTTGTTGTAAGTTATCGCAATGATCAATAGTTATAAATTTGTTAACACCTTGTTATACCAATTTTAAAGTAGTGTTTTACTTGTTTTAAGGTGATACTGCAGGGGCGTTTTCTCGTATAACAAGCTCCTTGGGACAGGCTGTAGCTACGCTTACATTTGATTCAAATTTTCAGATGGTAGGTACCTTTGGGCCGCGTTAACGTTGTTCAAAGCCTGATTAAGCTAAACCAGGGTTATCGAAGAATTTTGATTTCAGTTTTGTAACTTTTTGGTGAGGTGTTCTGTTTATATTGTTTGCCCTTCACTTTTGAGCTAAGTAATCTCAAACTAAACCAAACGTTAGAGGCGAAAAAGATTTTTAAACAAGAAGACAATGCTTCAGTTAACGTTTAATCCTGGGTTAACTTCAACCGGCTTTCGAACAACCCGGCCCTAGACAGCGTCATTAAGCTTCAAAGACGCGGTTTGCGCATGTTGAAAAGTAAAGCCAATTTTTTTTTTTAAGTTCGTCGTTTGCATTCCATGTTAAGCCTCTCCATCCTCACCTACCCTTGTTCCTCTATGGTCTATTATTGTCTGTTTGGTGACTTTTCATCTTGGTGAACTATTATTTTCAGATTTTCCGCAATTAAAAGGTGCTTTGGTATCTGGCCAAGACAACTCAAAATACAGTGAATCCAATTAAATCCAATCAAATATTGTTCTTGTCCTCCACGAGGGTTATACCTTAAACTTTTCGCCATAGTTTTCGTCAGCACCAGTCATTTTCAGCACAAAATAGTGATTACATCAGTGAATTATTCCACCAAGCACAGACATACCGGGTACCACTTTTCGCAAAGTGCTTGTATGTCTGCACTCAACATGTGCCTACGATTTCTTTTCATTTCTTTCAGCGAAGACGAATGCGCATGCACAGAGGACCTGAGGGCATCGGCCAAGGACTGTTAATGGGAGGAAAGAGTTTGTTAATGGTGAGTTAACCTTATTGACATTTACCGATCAAATATCAATTGTTAATTGCACTGACATAAACGAAGAAAAAGGGACTTCAAAGTACCACGCATGGTGCTTTATGTTCGATTTCCGTCCCTCTCTCGGGTCAACGGCTGTTAATTCAGTCTATTCGTGCTTGTGAGTATTTTGATTTTCGTCTGCTTTATTTCAGGGTCTCTTCTTTGGAGTGACCGGAATTGTGGTGAAACCTGTGGAAGGTACTTTTTCGAGCATGACCTCAATCGTGCTTTATAACTGGTCAAGTAATGTACATAATCACGTGTTAGACTGCCATTGTACGAAAATGATGCACAATGGTATTTTCGATTTACACAAAGAAAACACATTCACGCTTTTAAATCTCACTCTGACCCCTTTTTATTTGTGTTTGCTAGGAGCTGGAGCAGAGGGCGTGGAAGGGTTCTTCAAAGGGATTGGTAAAGGTCTCCTTGGACTGCTAGTTCATCCAACAGGAGGCGTTGTTGATATGGTCAGCTTTACACTTGATGGAGTGAGAAGGTTAACCTTTTTGAATTTCAACCTTGTATCACACAAGTTCGTGATTTACTGACCCCTCGACCAACCGACCAACCGACCGAATGACAAATGGAGGGGCTGATGGACTGACTTACTGACAGGTTGACACGGCTGACGGACTGACGGACTGACTGACTGACTGACTGACTGACTGGCTGACTGGCTGTCCGTGTAACTGTCTGGCTGACTGACTGACTCTCTTACCACCTGACTGACTAACTGACTGACTGACTGGCTCTCCCTGACAGACAGACAGACAGACAGACAGACAGACACAAACAGTCTGACTGACCTGACTGATGAATATCACATATTTGTTTATGTTAGAATTTGGAGGTGAATTCAGGTAACACTCCCCTTTTGTCGTCGACTCTTCTTTTTCGTGAATTTGAACTGTGTTGTTTTGTGGAGGAGAAGTATCTAGTAACTTTTGGTTTTTTTTACAGGTCAGCAGAACAGAATGGCGAAGACATCCCTATAAGGAATAGGCTTCCCCGCTTTACAGCTCCTAATACGGTAAATAGAGCGACTTAAAAAAATCCTGGTGTTCTTATTGTAGTATTATGTTATATTCATATTTGTTTTGTCGTGCACCTGTACGCAGTTTCATTTTGCAATGATCGTTTGAAACTTAAAACTCTCGACTAGTATATAAACGTCTTTTTTTGTCTTAAGCCTCTCAAGCCGTTTTCAGAACATGACGCTGAAGGAAATGGAATCTTAAAGGTGAGAAGTTAACGGCATACGTTCATGTTCTCTTGGGTAGGGAGGAGTGGTGGTGTCATGGTAAGTGCGCTCGACTCCTGAACGAGCGGCCCGGGCTCAAGCCCTGGCTGTGTTCTTGGGGAAGGAACAGTTTACTCTCTCACAGTACCTCTGTCCACCCAGTGTATAAAGGGGTACCGGCGAATTTAATGCTGGCAGCTAACGCTGCGATGTTCTATCATTCCAACCAAGGGGGAGTAGAAATACTCCTATTCGCTTCATACAATAGAAAAAGAGATAAGGTCCGGCCTGATTGGGGCACTCGGCCCCTATGTAGACTTAACCTTGACCTCACTTTGTTAAGCTTGTCTTCTATTCGTGGTTTATATTTAAAATATACATTTTTTTTAAGACTATACATTTGAGGTTTTTCTCTCAGGGAAACCCTAACAGCTGTTTAGAGAAATATTGTATAAATATTTTTTTTTCTGGCAAATTTTTGTTTTGCGATACCTTTTTGTTTGACTTCACTCTAACAAAGTTTTTAGAGCATTGCTGTGTGTTTCTTTAACAGAGTTTAGATCAATTTGATGATGTTTATGTTGACCACATGGGCATTACAGAGGGAGACTCGAGTGCAGTTGTCCTGTGGACTGACAGGTTTGTGGATCATTGTCGACTGTTAGCTCAAACGCACACCGAGAGCACATGACACCCAGCATTAATGGTGTGCTTTTTACTAATAATCATCTAATGGAAGAAACTCAGGAAAGGATGTTGGCAAAGGGAACACGTTTCGCCAAAACGAGAAAACAGTCTAGTCATAATTACTGAATGAATTTGTTTTTGATACATCTGTACCACACCAGTCAACCTATGTTCAGATCCTATTCAATGTTGAGAGAAGAAACAGTCGCTGAGGCTAAAAAAACCGGGAAAAACCCCGGTGGTGTGCTCATCGCAGTTATGCACACAACTTAAGTAGTTTTGAAATTTATTCCTGAAAAAAACTCAGGCCTGAACGGGATTCGCCTTGAACCCACGACATCTGCGATACCGGTGCAGTGCTCTACTAGCTGAGATATCAAGCCAACTGGGAGCTGACCACTTTGTGAGTTCGTAATATACCGGTAGAAGGCGAAGAATACAAGTGAATATATGAAAGTTCATATATTTGAACTGTGGAGAATGATATGAAGATATCCGAATGACTGATCGTCACAGTTATGCACACAACTTAAGCAGTTGTGAAATTGGAGCCTGAAAAGCAGGCAAACGCGGCATGGAGTTAATCTCCCGTGTTGGTTTCCCTGTTGCAGGAGAATACTCAATTTGTACCAAAGGAAATTTTGGCAAGGCTGGCGGGTGACATGGAGCTGTTTGTACGAGAACATCGCTGACTTTCCATTTCTTACGACAAAAGCCCTTGTCATCAAAGAGGAATCAACGAAGGTAAACGACTCGAAACTGAAGCCGTACATGATTATTTTCTATAAACGATCTTTGATATCTAGGGCCTCAAGTGTCACTTGATGACGTTGCACATATATTTGCATGGTCTCTTGATGTACTCATTACTTAAATTTTGTGGTTCTTTGCTATTTCCTGTCAGTAGATTATTATTCAGGCTTGAATAGCTCGGTTTTTGCTTGAGTGTCGATAGTGATTCACGTTTGCTTTGGAAATCCCGCGTCCCTTTGTTACCCAATCAAAAGTAAAACCAGCCAACCGTCACTCGCTGCCGTACCCGTTTTCCAAACGCTTTGCGTTAGCCGTATGTGTTTGGTTTAAATTTTGATGTCTTTGTCGTTTTTGATTGGCTAGAATGATTTCTTTGGTTTTGGCTTTACGACACTCAATTAAAAGCTTCTCCATTATTTGGTTTTCTTTATGATAAATTATTCTTTAAATATATCATCAGCAATGTTTCTTTTTCTGTTTCAGGATCGTGGTCCAATTAGTGACCTTTCAGTTTCTACGCACGAGGTTGTTTCTAGCAACAAGGCACAACTTCAGGTTGGTTGGTCTCTTTCAAGGAAGAAAGTCTAATTGTTCTGACGTAGCCGTTTTACATGTGTTAATTCTTCGCTGGCTTGCGTTTGCTGTCGTTGGTTTACCTTGAGGTCATTAAGCACTTAATGACTGGCCTCAAGGACAGCAAGGGAAGCAGTGAGTTTTTATTTCCCCGAGAACCTCGGTGTTCAACATTGAGGGGAACGTTGAGGGTCGAGAGGAAACAAAACTCACAAGTTACCGTGGGGCCAATCATTAAGTGTTTTGTTATACCTCCCCACTCAAAAATAGAAGATCAAAACTGCAAGAAAAGTATTTGCTTGACACCGGATGGCGCACAAATTTACCTCGGCTTTGAGATTCACGTCCTGGTCACGTGCAAGTCGAAAGTTTAAGTTGTTGTTTCCGCAGGGTTTTGTGAGTTTTGTTTGCCTTTGGGAGTTAGTGAGTCCTCCAATTTGAAAACGTGTTTAAGGTGGGAAGTAAAATAAATAATTTTTAGTGATGTATGTCATCCTTTCCTTACAGACTTTGAAATCGAAGATTGACAACGCTATCCGTCACTACCGCTCAACAAGAAATGAAGCTGAGTCATGAAAATAGAGAGTGGCAGTAAATGGCAGTCAGATTATGATATGTTCTTGCTATTGTTTAGGTCAAATTTGTTGGGGAAGAAAAATGCACTTGCTCAGGAAAATTGTATTATTAGTTATAGGTTATATTTTTGCAGTTCGAGAGATTTTAAATAATTTATGCCAACGTTTAGCAAAGGCAAAATTATTCATCATATAGATTGAATTATTGTAAAGTGATCATAAATTCATTATTCCATTTGGACAAAAAGGCACAGACCAATAGAACTTGTAGATAAAATTGATGTTTTTCGTATTATTTTTTATTATTATAAGGAAAAGAAAAGTTTTCAGGAAAATGTCGAAACAATAAGACATGAGTTCTTTTAGAAGTTCTAAGTTATAATATTGTGAGGAAGGTTCCTCAGAAATATTAACGTGAGGATTGAAGTGATGTAGTCATAATCCATTTTAACTTAGAAACAGTTTCAAATTTGACATCTAGAGCAGTCAAATCAGTATACACTGTAAGTACAACCCGGATGAAGAATCAGAGTGATAGTGTGGAATTCGGTTTATACTTTTATGTGTGATACTTTTTTTTAATACGAGAGAAGCCACGAATAAGAAAGACGTACAAGAATTAAGGTGGCTGAACACAGTTTTTGATACCTCTGTTTCATTTATCTTTTTCTCTAAAACCCTTGATCCTTTGATCGCCAAAAATGACAGCAAGCAAGTTAACAACACAAACTTCAACTTTTTGATAATTAAGCTGACGGATGTGCCGTTGCCATGGCAACATGATGAAATATAAACAGGCGTTTAAAATTTGCAGAAAATCTAGTCATTAGATTTTCTTTATAATTTGCATGCAACAAGCTTGTAACGATACTCACCAGTTAGCGCTATTTTAATAATAATTTAACGAACAGATCTTTAATAATCCCTCGTTGAAGGTTCATTGGCATATCTTGAGTTTCCTTTGTTAAAGTTCAATTGTTTTCAATCCTCCAGCTACTTATTTCCTAAACTATTCTCGTGTCAAATTTCGTGAAATTCTAATGAGCGGTTCTCCAGAAATAGGCGTATCTCCGAGAAGTCAAATTTTCACTCAATCGCAATTTTTTCGACTTACTACGCATGCGCGGCATTTAACTGGGTTCTTTCGGTAGCAAACAAAAGCTGAGAATTGCTGGGTTCTTTGCATTGTTACCTTTGTACTAAAAGAGTAAAACCATCAATGCATTGTGTTCATCTGTGAAGAAAAATAGTACAGATAGTGCGGACACTGAGCAAATAAAATGACCGTTGTATTGATGCCATGTTTGTTTTTATGCAATACTTGTGCGCGCGCTGAATTGCGTTAGCAAGAGCGCGCGCGAAAACTGTGTTCGGCCACTTTAAGCATAAGTGGGAATGTTTTGAAGGATAGTACAGTTTTCAAATTTTCGATTTAGTATATTAGAGTTATTTCTTTTGTTAGAGGTGTTGTTTAGACATGGCTGCTGAATTTTGCAGGTTGCGGCGGATACAGGATTTTTGGGAAGGGGATCGAGATACGGAGCGGTCCCTTTTAGGGGAGTAGGAGGACATCCTGCCCCGGAAGGTTTTAAAACTGAGGTCCATGGTAATGAGGATGCGTGTCATAATATCTCATTTTCTTTAACAACCCCCCCCCCCCCCCCCCCCTCCCTCTTCCCTCTTCCTAGATCCGCCCATCCAAGCTCTGTGATTTGCTCTTGAAATTCGTTCAACGTGGTCGGGTTTTTTAATCAATGAGAAGCAGCGTACCTTACCCGCACGTTTTTCTACAAGATAGGGGGCTTAGTGTCTTTTGTACACCTTCACGTACGATTTTGTCTACGTTTCCTTTCTCTGTTTTTTTTTTTTTTTCAAAATTTTTGAATTTTTGAAACTAAATTTATTATCATATTTATGATGCTTATAGATGGAGTCTTTTAAGCTCATTCCATGTAATTATTTCAGGCGTTTGAAAATTAGCTTATGACTGCTTCTTAAACAGTACATGCACGCGAAGACGTTGCATGTGGAAACACAAGGCAATAAAATGGCAGGTGTCACGACAGATAAAATGAGCGATACACTGGACTTTTGTTTTGCTTTGCTTGTGCTTGGGCCCGTAGCTTTGTAAGCTTGCTAATTTGTAATCTTCGAGGGGAGGGAGAGTGGGGGAGCTGGGCAATTTTCTGCGACATGTTTTTTTTTTTCCCCTCACTGTTAGGTTGTGCATGCTTCTTTTTAATGGGCAATAGCTAATGATAGTAGATAGTACTTGCTCGATGTTTTCCCCATGGCTCCCCTTGTTCTCTTTTTTTTAGCAGGTTTTGGTGCATAGGATGTTTTTTTTTTTAAATTGCTCAACTCTCCCCTCTCCCCCCCTCTCAAATCTCAAGGGCCTGTCCCGTGGAACTAGTTTCTGAGTCGCTAGAGTATATAATTACCGAATAGATTAAAAAACAATTTTGAACCAGTGCAAAAACGAAATTCTGCTGAAATGAATGTTGCTGTCACTTATGACAAATTATGTGTCTGTTGAATAGATAGTAGGGAGATACCAGGCAGTGAAAGGTTACCATCATAATACTAGAAAACTAGACCAGAAATTTTGGAATTTAACAAGGTCAGCCTCTATTTTTGACAGCAAAAAAAAAGAGTTTGACCAAGTCATCAATTTTAAAAAAATGCAATACGTTTACCAATAATTTTTTGTGCTGCAGAGTCATTTTTCAACTTTTATTTCATATTCAAAAAATGTTTAAAGAAGCTAAGTCACAGTCATTATTTTGAGTTATTTTGGTCAGGTAACAAAATTGTAGGAAACATGAAAATAATAGTTTACTAATATAGAAAAAAGCCAAAGAGATAATAATAATAAGCCTTATTAGTATATACCACACAAGTGAATAGCACTTTTCGCGCGCGCTGATTGGCTATCTGGGAGGTGATTAGCAAAGTACTATTCACCTCCGAGCTGCGGAGGAAAAACAAAATGGCTTTTGTCGATATATTGTCACAAATGAAGTTACTCTTTGTTCCGCTAGTTATTCAGCTTGTGTGGTATATACTAAAACAATTATTCACCTCATTGTCGGTAAAAGTGGTGGAAACACCAAGACTTTCTGAGTAACATTGCGAGCAGCTGGAAAATTATTATTACAAAGGAAAACCTACGTCGAACTCACACACAGTCATCAGAAAACTATTCAGCAGCGAATGATTACTGGTTGAGTTAACATCAAAACGGACATAGGAAAGTCAGTTTGGACAAATGTAATTCGACTTGAACGTCAGAAAGCTATAATCCGTAACTGCAATACAGTGGTTGTAACGGCCGGGAAATGAAATCTCATATAAATTAATAATAGCAAGACATGGACCCCCAAAGCATAGTAAACCTCAACCTCTCTCGTAAGAACTATCATTATTCATTCAGAATATTTCCCCGTTTCTTATTGGTTAAAACCGCATGCATAATTCACCGTAACCAGCTGCTGTTGACCAAATTTGGAAAAAAGCTTTGTCATATTGAACCGACGACGTCAAACATTTTGTCATGTTAAACCAATGACATCAAAATGACGTCAAAAATACAGCTCATTGCATGTTATTGAACCGTTGATTGAGAAAACCTGGGGACGATGTTGTGTTATTTTTGGTGACCAGAAAAACAAAGGGCAAAATGAAATATTGAATTCAGCTTTCGTAGGATATGAAGAATTCTGCAGATCTAGGAGGGTGTTATCCACCTCGGTCTTCAGCTCAGTGTGGATAACACCCTCCTATGTCCTACTCGGCCTCATTTAATACTTAGACAACGGTAGACAACACCGTTTGCTATAACCTCCCGGCTCAGATGCGTTTTCCCACTGGAAGAGAACGTTTCACGTGTCGGTGAGCAAAACTCACTAATTCCCAAGGGATACAAGAACTTAAACTTTCGACTCGCACGTGATCAGGTCTTGCTCCTTGAAACCGTGGCAAATTTGTATGTCAGCCGGCGTCAGTTGAAGGCCGTGCCCGTTGAACACAAGTGCAAGTCCATGCCTTCTTTCACGTTGCATGCACATCTGCAGCTATATAAAGTTTCCGATATTACAACAACACTGACATTGACTTAATTTTAACAATACGGAAAAAGGCCTTTGTAGTCCGCAGTTAGCAGAGCTAACGATGTTTGATGAGCGATGTTCGTCCTCCCATCTTTACTTGGTTTTTGTTCTTTTTTCTATCGAACTGAAGACTCTTCGTGAATTGCATTATCCAATGATCCAGATTTTAATAATTGCTCTTAGACCATGATGGCTTGGATAATAGAACCTCTGAATGGCTTTATCAAACGATCTAGTTCTTAATATTTTAAAAAAATATACACCTAGAAGTGTCTTTTCGTATAGGATCTCAAATAATAGCAATATTCCCGAATTAATCAAAGTAATTACTATGACCTCAAATGTGATTGGTGCAAACACTGTTCTATTTTGCTCTAATTAATCGTCAAAGTTGTAATCGGACAGTAACATGATCCAATATTTTAAGTCCTCTCCACTAAATCCACCAATCACAACATCGATTACAGTCACTATAGTAAACGGTTCAAGAAACTGACTTTGTATAATTGTGGAGGTTTAGTCTCCCGTGACTGTTTTAATAGAAACTTAACAGCCATTTTGTAAGGAGTTCTCCTTATTTTGAATCATGATACTTAAAGATGACAATTAAAAGTTCTTTTTCAAATGAAACTTTTACTTTTGTGGAAAATTGTAATTGTTATGATTAATTGGTAACAGGACATTGTGTCGTCTAATTCGGTCTTGATGATATTCATGATTATTATTCAACAAATTGTAACACTATCCAAATATGGCCGGTCATGATGCTCTCGATATCTGTCATCCGTAGGTAACAGATATCCGGCGATATACGTAGCTTCGTACGTGGGAAGAAAAAGTGAAGTGAAAAATGTCGACAGAAAGGTTTAAAAATGTTACGAGCTTGGAAATCAATTTTGTTATCAATTTGTTGACTAATAAAACAATTATCCTGCTCAATCTCGCAGAATATCGTCTGATTTTAGCCCACTCGGCCTACGGCCTCGTCGGCTAAGTATCAGACGATATTCCGCGCGATTTCGCAGGATAATTGTTAATTAACAACGGGTAACAATGTAAGTTGAATATATTTATATGATCCGGAACACAAAGTAAAGAATTTTGGAATATATTTTAGAGACCGATTTTAATAGGAAAAGAAAGAAAATCAATAGTTAAATCCTTAGGAGACACCAAGTTTTTCCTCAGTTAGTTGCAATAAGTAAACTTTGAAGAAGACAGGTGATGGTCAGAGTAAAGAAACCATTCAATTATTGGCTTGACAAAAAAGAAAGATCAAATTCTTTGAATTAGCATCAGAATACAAACTGCACAGTCTTTTGTAACGGAAAGAGATTCATTACATCCTACGATACAGTCGAAATTTTCAAGCAGGAAGCAGTGAAACATAACGGATGTTCACTGATTGAAAATCCAGAGTAAAAACATTGACAGCGTTAAAAATTGTTCGTGTAGAAAGGCGCAAAACAGCAGTTTTTTGTTTGAATGTATCCTTTAAGTGCAATTCTTTATGCTTTTATTGCGCCAAGCAATTATCCTATGACGTTTGGCAGATAGCTTTTATATCTAATTGCTTCTCTTATTCAAAATATGAACCCACTTCCATGCATTACACTTCCATCAGTATAACAAAAGAGGCTTTCACAACGTTATTGTGGGAATCATAAAGCATTTTAAGTGCACTCAGGCTGCATTTCAACAGGAGTAACTTAATCCTGTTGTACTAGAATCTTTTGGCGCTACCTACGCAGACCATAACATACAGCAATCAGCTAGCGTCTTAAAGAGAAGGAGTCGGAAATTGTAAGCAGACTTCAGAGCAAGGGAAACAGAGTCGGGTAAAATAGCTTTGAAATTTTAAGCTCAAGTAGCCAACGAAAGTTTACTTTTATAGTTTTGATCATAGGGGTTACAAAAACACATAAGCAATAGCCTTTTTAAGGCCCCGTCCAGGCCTCGCTACGGTGGAGAAATTTGAAAAAAGGAAAAATCACCTGTCGTTGGATTTGTCTTTAAGGAAATCTCGAGCAGGGATGTCACATGTTGATCATGTTGATCAAGCTTCGTTTTCAAAATGTTTTCTGTCCACACTAAAACTCAAGGCCACCGTTTTCAAATTCTCTCGGTTTGAAATGCGTTTTTGAAACACTTTGTTTCCGTGACAGATTATTGTGGAAGGTGGAAGCTGCGTTTTCAGATTTCTCCGGCGTAGACTTATTTGCAAGTAAGTGTGCTTACAAGAAACTTGCAAAGTAAAATCCTCGCAGACGCATAAGGGACCGTTCATTATTTATCGGAGAGGTGGAGGTGGTTGGACTTGTGAAAAATTTCAAAAGTCCTTTTCTATCAAGACCCCCCTCAATAAATTATTGAATTATTTCAATCCCCCGCCCTCCGTCCCCCGAACTATAATATATGATGACACCATCCAGCAGTTGAAAGTACTGTCGGGAAATGCAAATATAGTGCATTGTTCCCTTTGTAAAAGATTTAGTCAGCAATCAGCCCAAAAGTCGGACAAGAAAAGACAAAACAGACGACAGAAGGAGCAGAGAAAGAAACGTGCGAAGGGGAGAGAAAAATCCTTGGAAAAGAACACTAGAAATTTGCTCTCTTTGATCTTAAAATCGACACCCTCACACAGTGGTTCATATCATAAACAAGATGGGGGAGATTTTCTAAAACCCCTTGTAATAAAATCCAACTTTAAAATTGAAAACTTAAATTCAAAGAATATCAGACCTTCGAGAGTTGTTGGCCAAGGGTTTATGTTGACAATGATGTAATCGTAAATTTCCAGTCATTGGCGCACAAACTGGAAAAGAAAACGAAGAGAAAAAGAAGAAACAACCTCACAAAAGAAGCATGAATCCAATTTCTAGTTACTTTCATAAGAAAGCTAGTACAAGTCAAAGAAAATCTCAAGATGGTAGTGATGATGATGATGCTGATAATCATGATGATCTTAATGATGATGATAATGATCATGACTCTGATGATGAGGAGGAGGATGACAATGACGATGACGATGACGATATTAAATGATGATGACGATGATGGCAATGATGATAGTAAATTCTCCCCCCCCCCACCTCTCTCTCTCTCTCTCTCTCTCTCTCTCTCCTCTCTCTCTCTCTCTCTCCTCTCTCTCTCCTCTCTCTCCTCTCTCTCCTCTCTCTCTCTCTCTCTCTCTCTCTCTCTCTCTCTCTCTCTCTCTCTCTCTCTCTCTCTCTCTCTCTCTCTCTCTCCGATAAATAATGGACGGTCCCTAAGAGCAGGATCCACGGTCATCACATGAACATCGTCATTCTCTATATTATCAAAGTCTCTATCTAGGATCTCAACTTGCTAGGGTTGATCCCTGGGTGTGTTACTATGGTTAGTCAGTATTGCTTTAGAAAATCTAACTTGCAGTAAATAATTTTCTTTCAGGACTGAATCAACTGCATCAGAATTCAAATATTCTGAAAAGCAGAACCTGGAGTAGAACCTAATTACCAGAAGCAAGACCGGTAACACATTTGGTCAAATGCTGATCGAGAAGTAAAATAGCGAGCTAGTTTGACCTTAAAAGTTAAGAGTGTCAAGATTCGCCCACGGTGCATATTTTCACGAACATACTCTCAATACCTCTGATATAACTGGAGTCTGGAAACAAACTATGGCATCCAGCAACAACTCTTCACTTCCCATCCCACCCAACAGCATTTCCAATCAAGAGGTACCCCTTGGCATACTGAAGCAAGTCGCCTATTGGATCATAGCTGTTGTCACGTTTACCGGAAATTCGATCCTTTGCCTTTTTCTTTACAGCCAAAGGAAAGTGCTGTTCAAGAAGCCTTACACAGTTGTCATTTTCGCCCTTGGACTCACAGATATAATAACAGCGATATTCCTGTTCCTGTGCCCTGGGTACACATTCGCTATCACCATTCCTGAACCAAAAGGCACGTCTGCACTATGGCTATACTGTCAGGTGCTCTATGGTCGCATGGCCCTCTTTATGATTGGTCTGGCGTCTATGAATCTCTGTGTCATTCTCACATTCGAACGGTGGGTCGCTGTGGTTAAACCATCTCAATACATGCACGAAATTACCACCAAACATGCTGTGGTATGTTCCGTGGCCTGTTACATCCTGGCCATTGTTACCATCATGGGTTCCTCACCAGCTGTGCGCATTCATCCGGAGAATCCAGCAGGTAAACGATGCTCCTATGGAAAAGGTGCCAATTTGAAAGTGACCGGTGTGATTGGGTTTCTAATGAAGAGTATCATTCCGTTTTCCATTATTGCCGGCTTATACCTGCACATCATCTACAAAATGAAGACGGGTTCTGAAGTGGGACGTCAGCATGGCGACACGCTGCGTAAAAAAATCACCAAGGTTGCGGCCATTGCTACCTTGACGTTGATGCTGTGCTGGACGCCAAACCAGGTGACATACCTTCTGTTTATCTTTGGACAAGCCATCCAAGGCACCACCTGGATGGACGTAAGTGTCTTGCTGGTGTTCTTCAACAGCTGCATTAATCCGGTGCTGTATGGTCTCACCATGAGGAAGTACCGTAAAGGCTACTGGAGAGTCCTAACATCTTGTTGTCCTTGTATTCCCAAAATACAAGGAGGGGCCGTTGGCAGTTCTACCAACAACGTTCCGGCTACTACCCAATTACAGACGACCTCGGCAGGTGCACAACACGCACAATAACACTTATAGCCTAAAACAAAGTCATTTTACCTTTAAGTCATAGCCAAAGCTTACCTCTTCTTGCCATCAATTCAACGCCAGCTTTTTGGTTCTAAAATTTTCGCTCGGAGGTAGACTGCTGCCATTCTGTTTATCTCTAGTAATGAGTTCAGTCAGGGAGTAAGAGGCGAGGGCTTTACACGAGAATGTATTGGGATGGGACGTGGGCTTTACGAAAAGGGGTTAGCCGTTTTTTTGATCTTAAGAGAAAAGACCGCCGTCAGCAGTCTTGCGTGCAAGTTACAGCCACTTCAGGACACCACAATCCGATGTCTGTAAAATCATGCCCTCACTATGGAAGTATTTATCGCTCGAGGACAGACAACTGTATACGGAGGCTAAGCAAGCATCAGATGAGGCTGTTTTTCATGCCTTGTCTTTTATTTACATGTCTTGACTTTAAAAATTATTTTAAAGGTTAATTGCTTATTGTCAACAATTTTTCGGAACAGAGACGATTGGCATGTTGTATGTAATAACATTCGGGAACAGGAAATTCTTGGTTTTAGAAACATAAGTAATTAAGCTCTCCGAAATGTTGACGGGAGGGGGAGGGAATGCTCAGTTACCCTGAGTTACACTATTGAAAGCTTTTTCAGCTGTCAGTTAGGATTTCATCCAATAGACCCTTCTCCCAAAGGGCGGCCGAAGATTCAATTAAGTTAAAATTAGCTAAGAAAGAACGCCTTTACTTAAGTAACCTTGCAAAGTTTGAGCAATTCAGGTGTAATATCAGTTGGGAAAATGTAAGTTGAAATTGAGAAATCTACAGACGTTTGTACGACTGGGGGTATTATGCATACCCCCAGTCATACAAACGTCTGTAAATTTCTCAATTTTCAACTTTCATTTTCTCAACTGATATTACACCTAAATTCCTCAAACTTTGCAGGGTTACTAAACTTAAGGCGTTCTTTCTAGTGCTGGTATACGTCTTAATTTTGAGTCTGACGAAAGCTAGCTCAGATTTTGGTATTAAAGTTACGTTCTTACATTTAGAGCTTGTCAAGGTAACCTACCACATTTCTTGAACAAGGTAAAATTCTCTCATTTTTTGCAATTGTCTCGTAGGTCAAAACTTTTGGTCGCTCACGGCTTTCAGGTGCTGCTGCTTCGCCTAAAAGTACTGACAATGAATCATGATTGTTTTGCTACACGGCGAACATAACTGATGTACCAATATGCACCAAAACAAACGAAATTTCCCTCTTATTGCTTTTTACCGGCTGTGTTATTGAGGTCACAATGTCGGGTTGAGCACTTACATTTGGCACAGTTTTCAACTGTCTTCGAAATTTTATTTCTTGCTCACGAGAGATCTGATTCTGTGTTTTTCTAGATCTAGGAAAACCCTCTTTAAGACACTGATACATTCGAGCCCGTAAGCTATCAACTGAATGTTAAAAACTGGTTCAGTCTTTACCACATCGGAGTAATTTGTTTGTACTGCAGTGCTGATTCTGATGTCACAGTAAGCGGTACTTCTTCAAGTACCCTACGGCCTTCCAAATAATTTTATTTGGCTTTAGTGACCACATATAATATACTGCTATTTTTTGTTTTCACGTCCAGTTCTACCCCAGTGGAAACTCGTGAGGCAATAATACTTTTCTGTCGTGTTGCCAAGTTTGTTTGGTTTATACTATTTTCATGATCGTCATATTGGAATGTTTTATTCTAAAGCTGATATCTGTAGGCACACAGTTAGCTTATGATCTATAATTGTTTGGGAGGATAGGGAAGTTCAATACATAAAGGTGCAAAACGCTAATAAAGTTCACAATTGTATTCATTATGTGTTAGTGATTTTTTATCTTCCTGGCATCGGCAGTATAGGTCCCGGCTACTGGCCATTAATGAAAAATTGTAAATGATGATATAATTATTATTCAAATTTCACACACTGTACGAATTCAGATTTTCTGATTGGTTGATTTGTACCACGTGACACTGGGTTGTGACGAAACAACCTCCTTGACGTCATTATGGTGGTGTAATAGCCGCGGTGTAAATTCAATACACCACTGTCATTACACCATGGCTTCGACTGACTCAAAGTTTCACGATTTTTGTTTGCAGTGTATTCAATTTGAATAATAAAAATGTTAACGCACTCATTGCTCATGAATTATCGGGTAAATCCCGATAATTCACGAGCAATGAGTGCTTTAACCTATAAATGACACAATGCCTTTTTTCATCTTTTGTTTGATATATACTTATTCAATAATCTCAAATAATTGTTGCTTTATTTCAAACTATGTCACGCGTTATCCAGACAGTTCATCTTTAAAACTGTGCATATCCTGGATTGTCAAGCTTCTATGGGCAATATTGAATTCTGGGTTTACCTCGGTATAAAAAACCTGTGAAGTTTTTCTTTGTCTTGTAGCTATTGTTAGGGTTTGGGTCTATCGTGTTGACTTCTTTCTTTTATTTTGTTTACGTCACTGGCGAGTGTCACACTGAGGATGAACCTAGTAACTGACGATATCCTCCAGCACACCTTGGCATGTTACTTTAAATTTTAGCTCGTATTTTTGAATAAAAAACAACAAATAATTCGAGAATAAATTCGAGAATAATACAACGTCTTCTGTACACAGAACGAAATCCAGGTTAAAATATTTTAACCTAGTTTGATTCTCAATTTCCTTTGAGTTCGAACTCTATTATTCCTGATTTATGAATAATTAGGGTAAACAGACAAAGGGATTTAATTTTAATAGGCTCAGTAATACAAGGAGTGGTAGACTTAAATGGGTAACAAAATGTTTTATTAATATTTTCTGGTCATTGCAAGGGGTGTGGTCAATATCATGTGCAGGCCAGTAATAGGTTTACTGGCTAAGAAAGCCAGAACCCGTTCAATGCCTTGAATCAAACCAGCAAAAAAAAAGAAGCGAAAAAACATATCTATAGTTTCCCTTAAGCTGCATGCATAAACCCTAGCGTACACTATGGTGATTCCATCCTGTGATTCCAGTTTACCTGCAAGTGCAAAGCCCGTGTCGATCCGTTGAGACATCAAACCAAAATATTCCACTCCAAACACTAATTTATGTGGACATAGTTGGTTTTATAAGACCAAAACACATTTAAAGTAGGATTTACATCAAAAGTGACTGTTCACAGGAAAACATACTTTAACGCTTATCCGTTAAATAGCTAAAACCTAACGGATAGTCATTGCTGTAACGGCCTTCAAAGCGTTGGAAAGCTTTGTGCTAACACTCTAACGGCTAGCAAGTTTTGCCCAACGGCTCGTTTTAACGTTCTAACGCATTGCCCGAACGGTCTAACGGCTTAGTAATCCTGCTTAATAGCGCTCATGAAAACGATCGGCCACCGTTTAAGCGCTGCGAAAAAAATCTAACAGATAACCACAACTGAGAAAAAAATCTAACGGATAACCCTGAAAGTGCTTTAATGCTTGAATTTGATCTGCTTGGGCTGTAGCAATTGGCGCCATGCATACTGTATAGCCAAAGAACAGTTTTATAAATCGCTACAGAAAAAGGTCAATATCCCCACGAAATTTAATGCCAATTACATTCATAGCCGTGAAATGGAAACACTGCTCAAAACAAGCGCTAAATTCGTCGGGACACGGGCCCGCCGAATAAAGTCCGATGTTTGTAAGATATTAGCAAACGAAAAAGCCGAATTATGACTAATAGGTTTGTATCGCCATGAATTCCAAAATCAATTCGTAGCACAATACGTTGCAACACGGTGGTTCATGTTGGATGTTTTAAACGTAACAGTTTTTCGCGATTGCATTATTGATGGTTCAGTCGCGTCATACTTTATCGGTGAACATCACACAGTTTATTTTGTCGAATCTCAAGCTAGATTATTAAATGCATACAATAAACCCGGAATTAAGCCATGCACTCATCTTATTTCCTCTTCAACTACATCGCTCGCTTAGTCTCCATAATGCGAACGAGACTATCCCTGGCGCTTACTTGTCCGTTCGCTCGTTTTAATACGCCATTTTCATGCATTTGCACTGTATCTTTTGGAGTAAACTTCAGGCCGAGGCAATTAGCTCACGTCTTGCAATACTCGGATTTCCTTACTTACAACCGTTGCCGAGCTATTCTAACGGATGGCAAACCATTACCTTACCTTTTAACGGATGCTAATTTGTTTCTAACGGCTCTGCAGTGCTAGGCTTTCCGTTCTAACGGTATGACTCTAACGTCTAACGGATACAGGCTAACACCCTAACGCTTTCACTCTCCCCTCTGACGTTTTGAGTTTTACTGTTAACGGTTAGGTGAACTAACGGATGGTTAACGGTTTCGCCCGTCTAACTGGCGGATAAGCTCGTTAAAGTATGACGGTTTTCCCGTGAAAAGTCACACAAAAAAAAATGCAAAAGAAGCGATACTTTGGACACAAAGTGGTTATTTCAGTGACCCTAAGAGATTTTCTCATGATGCCGACCCCGAGCAAATGACCTAAAACGAAACTAATACCATTGCGAATCTAGTGGGCACATCACCTGTGCATGCTCCGCTTCGGCACGAGGGACATGGCTGACACCAAAACCGCCCAAGAGAAACGTCTGCTACCCAGGGTACAGCCGACAGCTCGTGAGAGTTAAATTACAACCTACTCTTAGGAACTAGTTGAACCACATTTAGACCTCTTCTCATCAGAATGAGAGTTATGCAAACGTTAAAGCTGAGGTTGAAATGTTGTATGTTGTTTCTCGGTTATTCGCAGGTGAGCATGATTTTTCTTTCTATACATTGACAGTATCTACAAAAAGCCTAATACTTAGCGACACCACTACTGAACAATAGCACCATGACTAAGGCCACCCGCAGTTATCAGGCTCTCTAAAGGACTGTCCCTAGAAGGAGGCTGCTAACAGTCTGGGATCGTTATCAGATTTGATAACCATGTGACGTCATATAATGGCGGCCATTTCAAAAATCGGGAATTTTCGTATTCACTTCGCTTTGCTCGTTATTTGTTCGATTATGCTCGGGCAATTTAACCATAACTCTATTCGATAAGTACCAAGAAAGGAAGAGCCTCGCGTGTTTTGAAGATGGCGGCTGAAGACCAGCGTAAACGATGTAAAATGCTACTCGTAAAGTGAAACAGCGCTTGCAATTTTGCATACAGATCAGGTATGTTTTTCATTTTGTCATTAAATTTAAGTTGCTTGCAGATTTTTGCGACAATCACAAAAACATATGTCGTTAATCTTCACGCTATATACTTGGGATTTAATCTGTTTTTAGTGCTGTGCACGATCTGTGAAAAAAAGTGCACGGGGTTGTTTTGATTTGCGATGTGCTGTTCGTAACGGCGGCCATATCTACATCTGTAATATTGATGTGTTCCTAGGTATTGAGATGGCGGATGCTGGTACCCATAGAATCAAAACAGCAAATTTATGTCGATTTTGTGGCAAGACTGCGTCTTCAAAAAAGACTTCTGCAAGACCTAAAGAAAAATTCAAGCTTGAATTCGAACGGCATGATATCGACGTTGAAGAGGACAACGATTTTATTCATCCAAGTGCACCTAACACCAAAAATTTTTTTCGCTAAAATTATCACGCTTATTTTGTGGAGTAATTTAGCGAAAAAATTTTTTGACTTGGTTAAATCCTCGAATTTTTATGCCCCGTCAAAACCGAGTTTCAATGGTTCACGACCGCGCATGGGAAATCTGGGGAGAGTGTAAGCTGTGACGTCAAATCGAGAACGAAAGCTTCGGCTGTCCCAGTCAGGTGTTCTATTTTCTACGAATGCAGTAGCGATTTCGCCGCACAAGTTTTTCGCTGGGACTCCACAGTCAACTGATTTCTGTTTTTAGTAACAATGTCTTTTACTTCGTCGGATTCCGAAATGAATGTTGACTCAGAAGACTTTGAAATTTGTTATATCGCTGAAGACATGAAGTAGGACTTCACTCGACGACGACCAAGCTGATTTATTTGCTAGTCTTTTGCCGAGCACCCAGCCGCCCAGCCTCTGGGCAACTAAGAAAAGGCAACCAAATACCAGGACGTAGAAGCTACTAAAGAATTCGAACGAGCTCTGAAGGACAGACTCGACGGCAAAGATATGTAGAAGTCATAGAGTAATAAGATAATTTGTAGCGCATGACGCGTGTTTACAATATTTTCTCACCTTCTATCCTGTCTGTCTCGCATAATATATCTTTGAAATAACATTCAAGCCCATTCACTTTCGTAGAATTATTTAACTAATGCGTTCATGATGTAGATCAACTGATTATCCGTCTTGACACAGTGTTTGTATTCTTTACGTGCAATGTGGAAATAAATGTAGCGTCGTCGGGCTTCCCTCCAAACATGAGCTAATGCTATTGTTGCAGTGAGTTAGAAGGTTGTCAAAGACTCAAAGAAGAGTGACTTGAAAAGGAATTGAGTTCTGCCAAAATTACCCTCCCGGATTTCTCTTTCAAATTAAGAATTGACCAAGGAAGGAAACTTAAGCATATTAAGGCAGAGAACATTTGCTCAGCGCTCACTATAGCAAAGATATTTGTTTACAAACATTGTTTTTGTTATTTAAATGTTGAAAACGTTAAACAAGAGAACTCTTTGTTTCACCAGCCAATAGTTTTCTGGTTGGCATATTAATAACAATAGGTGACGTCACTGATATCTTTGCTATTCTCCTGCCTTCTGTCTCTGTCGGCTGCGCTGACTGACCGCTGTTTCTCAGATTAGATCCAACAGCGGATGCATGAATCGATAGATCTGAGAAGAGGATTTTACCAAATTCGTCTTGCTTAAGCCATGGACTCAGCAAAATCTCCTCCTCTTCCTAAAAATCGGGGCGTCGAACGAAATCATCTGGTTTGAAATTCATAGAACAGATCAACGAACTCCTAGACGGCTCGCGTTTCGCTTTCACGAAATCGACCCATCGCTTTCTACATTTCTTCGCTTCACGTGGATCATCTCTAAATAAAATCGGTATGACATGAAGCGTAATACCTCCTGTAAGTTTGTTGAGTAGGTACATCCCCTTTACAATGCTCCTGGCTGGCAATTTTTCGAACTAATTTCTCAGCCTTTCCCCCCAAAACAAGTAAATATGCGAACTACAGAATCATCGTGTTCTGGATTTGACGTCACATCCGGCCCTCGACCCATGCCCCGTTAAACTCGGTCGCGAACCAAAATGGCGGCATTTGGACGTACTTTGACAGGGCATGAAAACTCGAGGATTTAAGGACGGTGCCTAGTTTTGTTAGTACGCACACGTTCTGCGCATCACGCAAGCCATGGTTTAAGCGCGCGCGCGCGCTGGGGTTGACATTGACGCAATCAACTACGCCACCAAGTACACGACTAAAATTAAAACAAAATTTTCCTACGGTGATCAAACCAATTTTATCGAACCAGTACTTAAAGCAGGAAGACCAGAAAAGCAGCATATCGCTAGCCACTAACTGTTAACGTCTTCCAGCTGAAAACCTAGCTGTTATCTTTTGAAAATTACACTGAAAAACATGTACCTGCAGATGGCGTAGTGCGCGCGCAAAAATACAAATGTCTTACTTACTGGGGAGGTGACAGGAAAAAATGTAACGAGCACCGTAAAAGTTTTCAAAAAAGATCAATAACTTTAAAAATCGCGTGGCTACCCCTACATTTTATGTTGCGAAATGGAAGCGACAAGCCTATTCAGCACATGATTAGTTTCTGGCTGTGAGCAAAAGGTATTTAGACTGTAGTTTAGCTGAACCAGTGGAAGGCTGTCAGAGACGTAAAAAGCGTTTTTGCAACGATTTTGTTATTAAAAACGTACCAAGAATGATTTTAATGTTACCATTTGCCATGTAGTTTAAAGATCTTTTAAAATGTGTTTGCTTTTCTGTAAGTAAAGGCGAATTCTAAGGAAATCTGTGAGAAAATACCGTTTCCATCTTTTTCAGAAAAATGCTGATGTCAGCATTTTTGTTGGCATTCAAGGCTAATTATCTCGAAAAAATGCGTGGCTACCCCTATTTTTCTTTGTGAATTCCAATAGCCCTTGCAAAGATCTACGTTTTCCGCGTGGTCCTAACTTGGCGCAATAACCTTTGTATTTAGTAGGCACCGTCCTTAACCAAATCAAAAAATTTTTGCGCCAAATTACTCCACAAAATAAGCTCTACTATTTTAGCGAAAAAAAATTTTGATGTTAGGTGCACTTAAATGTTTGCCTGACATATGTGGGGTATTTTTATCGCTTGAGACGGTCAATCGGCAAATGCATTAAAAGATAAGTTGCCTATATTTTTTATTCCAAGATTCAATGTCCACACATTCGTGGTCCTGAAATATATTCAATAAATGCCGGCCAAACTAGGTCAGTTTTCTGGCACACCAGTCATTAGATAATGAAGCTTATTGTTGGATTCAGCGAGTGACAACAATGGGGTAATAGGCCTACGCAACTCCTATTCCCGTGTATAAATAGCCCTTTAGGAAATTTTGCTCGAACTACTATACCTCTAAGGATCTGCCCCCTTTGTATGGTACGATCTGGGGATCTTTGAATATTTCGCTAAGCAAAAATCCTGTGGTTTTGGAAGGACATAGGTCATATGTCAGGTTGGCTTCCGCTGCAATCCGCGTGAAATTTGTAGAGTTTGACACCTCCAGGTTTTTTCTCTCTCGGCTCGTTTGTATTGCCAGATATGTTTTAAGCTCTATAAATGCTAGCTCTGTAGGAGCAAATATTCCGTGAACATGTTAGCTACTTGCATTTTACGTGTTACTTCGCCGAGCCCGGCTGTTGAATTAACTGTTACAAATTATACTGTTTGTTATCACGCAAACTAAACGAAATTAAGTTACAGCTCTTTAAGATGTATTTACTGTCACTTTTTCGTTTATATTTACTACAGACTGTTGAACAAGCAGCTTCGCCAGCTATCAAGAAAATGAAGCCTGAGTGAAAATAGAAGATATTATCATATTCGTGTCAATAAACTATGCTTTTGTGAACAGAATATTTGTTGTCTACCTTCGCGGTGTCATTTTACTCGCGGAACAAATATCACACGGTGTCTATCTGGAAATTAAATTCGCAGTAACTTTGGACGAAGACAGTTTTCTTCCTAGCCTGCGAACAGGCTCCCAGCGAGTTCGGAAAAAAAAAATTCGTTGAGCGAGTGGGAGTCAGAGTATCGTGACTCCGCGAGCAAAGCTAGTGGGACGCGGGGGAGCCTGTAGACATTGTTACGTTTTCAATGTGCCATTCCGCACCTTGGTGATTAGCGTGTTACATATCTGTCAAGGAGATAATTAAACCTGTCAAATTTGATGGGTTTCCGCAAGCTGATGAATCGGCTTTTTGTAACAATCTACCGTAATGATGGTAAATAAAGTAGACAGGCCAAACACGACTCCCACGAGAAAAGGAGAAAACTAGAGCCGTTAGATCGTGCTAGGCGGCAAGTTTTAAGAGGTCTACAATCAGAACTGAGCTGAACAATGGCATATACAACACGCAACACAGTCGACAGACTCACGTGTAATGAATTGAATTTAAATCCTGTGGTACTAGAACAATCAAAGGAGAAATCAACCTATACATCGAGCTCCAGGAACGTAAGCTCGATCAGATAGCTGCAGGAAACATTAGAATTTCTTTAGACAAGCCTATAACTTTCTCAAAGTAAAGCTACATCTCCGAAGGAAAACTAGGAGGGCAAATATATGACACACGTGATAAGAATCTACCTACTACTGTACTTGCAAACAGTTCTAATCATAGCCGGGCCTGGCTTCACAATATTTATAGAATGCGAGTAAGCAACACGTTCACAGTAAATGTCATACATTGTATTTTATCCCTTAAAAGCAAATCCGTGGAGACTTAAAAACAAATCTTGCAATAGAAATGAGCCAAAACAATACACTGACACATGGCAAATTATTCAAAGAAGTAACACGCAGATAACAGCGGAAATCATGCAGACCTATTTGCCGCCTAGCACAATCTAACGGCCCTAGTTTTCTCCTTATAACACAACACGAAATGCCTTTCATAAAGAGTGAAGCGACAAAAAGGTCGAAAGACCGAAAAATAAACGGCAAATCTACAAAATAATTATTAAATGGCACAAACCGTAGGAGTCGTGTTTGGCCTGTCTATTTTATTTACCATCATAGACGCGGCAGCAGCAATTAGGCTCTTCCCGAAACCAGTCGGTAGAACACCGAAAACATCGCACTTCTACGCCACAGTTTCCAGTCATAGCTTCTGCTCACGTTTCAAACCAGAGAACTGCACATGGAAGCCGTTGTTGACTGTCTCGGCAAGAATTATGCTAATTTACAAGCAGTTGTCAAGATCCGTCAATTATTTATCTCAGAGCTGTCAACAGCCATCGATTCAACCAATCAGATCTTGATACCAGGAGCTGGTATCATGGAACGGCGGCATCAATGGAATGTCTACAGGCTCCCCTGCGGACTCCCTCCTCACCAGACCGCTCTCGGCTCATCCTGCTCGCCCTAGACTACACTCGGCTATATCGCCCTAAACCCAGCCGAACCGGGAGCCTGTTCGCAGGCTATTTTCTTCCATACATTTCTGTTTTTATTCCATAATCCCATAACCTATTATGAAGCAAGCATAAATTTAATTCAATGAAGCTGCATTGTGATGTTGTGAGTAGCTCCTTTCACCGCAGCGCCTCGTCGACCGGCATATTGAATTATACACTGTTGCTACCAAATAACGTCACGTGAACGAAAACTTGTGCAACGATTGGTTTATGGTTTGTTTTGGTCGAGGTTATCAAAAATGATAATGATCCTGGGGCCCGTTTCTCGAAAGTCCCGGTAACTTAACGGGCCCGAAATCGCACTTTTAAATCAAAGTCTCAAGAAACGGTAGGGTGTGTTCTGACCTCTAATGAAGTCTATTTTGTTTCTTTAGCTAATAACTTTACTGGATAATTTTCAAAACTTTTTTAACTCTCGTCTGGAATGGAAAACAAAACAGCTTAACGGGCCAGGTAATTACCGGGAGCTTCGAGAAACGGGCCCCTGGACTGGCTAACTGGGGACAACAAATTAAAGTTGAGTTCCTTCCCAATTATTAGGCCTCCTAACTGGGATACCATTAGCTGACTGTCACTTCAAGGAACCCGCTAATTGAGGACTCCAAATTACAGTTAATTTCCTTCATTTGCCTGAGGAGGACTGATGAGAACAAGTAGTCTCTGTATTATATAGAGTACAGGAAATCGTAAGTAATATGAAAATTAAATCAGGTAGAAAAAAAAGAAGGGTGAAATAAACTCGCATATTGTTACACATGTTACAAGCAAAATTGCCACAACCGGGCCTTAAACGTCGAAGAAAATTAATGCTCTGCGGTAAGGCCTTAAGGAAGAACATTCTAGATCCATCGGTGTAGCAAGGTTCAAATCATTCTCGCTTTTCCTCACCCAATTTTTGATGAAATGATAATTTCAAATTTCAAAGCTCTGTTTGGGACGAGCTATATCAAACACGAGAGGTAGTGTTTCATTTGGATTTTCAAACAGCGATAAAAGAGTTGAAAAAACAACGCGCAGCGGAGTATTTTTGACGAAATTTGAGGTGTTTGGATAGCCTATGAAACAGTGACTCGAGTGTTTGATATACCTTCTCAATCGAAAGAAAAACTAAGGAGTAAAATGAGACGTAAAATCGTCAGATTTCTTTGCTAATTAAGATCACTGAAGATCGGCGGGGTATCCAGACCTTTTTCACGGTTGTGATTTTCTTTGTTTTACGTTGATGAATTATCATTCTCAAACTCATTAATTATTCATGCAGCTCTTACCCAGCAAGAGCATCTTATTCTGGTCAGGTGGATGAGTTTAGAAACCCAATGAAAAACGAGTTGAAAACACGGCCTTGAAAGAAACCCGTGTTTGAAACGATTTCTTAATCTGCATATTCATCAAGCAACAAACTGTGACGTGGCGATTAACAACTTTATTTAATCAAACATTTTACGAAACAAATTTTTAACCTAAATTATTTACTGCTAACGTTGAATGTTACGGTACAGTTGTTAAACTACCCAAAACAGAAAAGCCCATTCTTTTTCTAAATTTAAATTCTCGCTCGATGGTGGCGACCTCGTGTTTTGGTTCACTTTCAACCTTGCTGTATATACACTTCCGACCTAAATGGGCACTGACGTTAGAAATTTTATCAGACCAAATGCACACGTTACCTCGGAATTGCGCTGGCCAAACACTTTTCCTCTTCTTCGCTAGTTTTAGGAGGTCTAAATCTGCACTCTGTCATTTGCTCTGTGAAGCAACGTGTTCGCTCGGAACTGGCAAACAGCCTAGGTAACAACGTGACATCAGTTGATGAATATTCAAAAATTGTCACAGCGCAGCAATTAGGTGATAGGATCATGCACATCATGCACATTGTTTTGAGGATCATGCATATTTCACGTCTCAATATAATAGTTGAATTGCGAAATCTTATTCAAATGATAATTGAAACAGGCTAATTTTCTTTGTTGGAGAAGTAATTTCAAAAACTCGTGCTTCGGGTTTCATCAGATCTCGTGGTTTCAAATGTTTCTCGCGTTTGGAAATCTGATGAAACCCTCGCACTCGTTTTTGAAATATTACTTGAGCTTGAGAAAGGATAAGAAAGGCCTGTTTATCGAGGTTTGACATCAATTTGTTTTGAAATATATGCTGAAGTATATATTTTTGGTAATTTTCCGTTGCAATAAGTTTATTTACAGGTTAACGCACTCAGCGAGTGAATAATCGGGATTTACCTTCGCGAGTTATCAGGTTATCCACTAAGCTTGTTTGCTCTAGATGACTTGGATATTGGCGTGGCCAAGCTTCTGTGCGTCTTAATGGAAAGAGACAGCACGAGAGTAGGTCCAAAATCCAACCATCTTGAACGAAGCTTTGTCAAAATAGTGTTTCTTTTAATCCATGAAGGACAAAAGGAATATATTTTTTGCAAGGTGCAGCCGGTAGAGTGGGCAAGATCAGGCCACCTTGACCATTCGGCTAACCGACCGCAGCACAGGATTTGATTTGTCGAAGCATTCATAAGCTGCGCATATAATAATTACAGGTTAACGCACTCAGCGAGTGAATTATCGGGATTTACCTGCACGAGTTCGCTTACAATGAACGAGAAATAGACCTTTCCCGCATTCCACTTCAGTGCGTACGAACAATAGCACCAGAGCGAGGTTCGGGTGGACATTTTCATACATTTACTGTATATTTGTCCACCCCAACCTCGACTCGGTGCCATTGTTTGTTGGAATGCGGGAAAGGTCTATTTCAATACCGCACGAGGCCGCAAAATTTCGAGTTCATTGTTAGTGAACGAGTGCAGGTAAATCCTGATAATTCACGAGCAATGCGTGCGTTAACATTTTTATTATTCAAATTAAATACACTGCAAACAAAAATCGTCGAACTCTGCGTCAGCCGAAGCCATGGTGTTATGCCAGTGGTGTATTGAATTTACTCGACGGCAATTACACCACGATAATGACGGCAAGGAGGTTGTTTCGTCACAACCCAGTGTCACGTGGTACAAATCAACCAATCAGAAAATCAGAATACGTACAGTGAATGAAATGTGAATAATAAATTCGAATAGACATTATCCTCAAGTACATTTCAGACGTCTCAAGGGTATTTCACTGAAGACGTACAGTCGTAAAGTGTGCCATGCAAAATTTTCAGAGCCACAGCCAGTAACAGGCCAACCAAGGCAATTGCCTCGATAATTTTCGTCTTTATGCCTCGGTCACTAATTTTCCGTAGACATGAACAGAACCTCAGTCATACATTTTTAGTTTCCTAGGGCGCTAATTTCCTCTTCTTTAGCTTACTCTGTTGGTATCGTATTATCGTATTATGGTACTAGTGGAGCTATCGCCAGCCAAATTCACAAGCTTCTTGATCAACTGTACAACTGGGCTTAATATAATCCAACTTTATATTTATCCATCTTACCAAGACAGAATTTATGTTTATGCGCAAGTCTCCTTTTCTTCGGTCCGATCAAACCTATCACTTTAGCTGACAAGCCCATCAACTGTGTATCCAGCTCGTTCTGCTTTGGGGGTAACATTGGACAATAGACTATTCTTATATTAAATGAACTATTTTTATCTTCATTCCTTCGATCGACCCACTTTGGAATCAACATTATCTTCCTGAAAGCCATCTTAACCAAATAGAGTATTTATGAATAAACGTAGCTCAAGGGATCGAGAAAACTCGTGGGAGAGGGTTTGTTTATCAGTGATTGGGCGCTTATTTCCTTTATTAGTATTTTAATGGACACTGAGCTTGTAACACAAGACTGACTGGAAAATTTAGTGTTCTCATAATCATGATACCGTTTGCTAGTTCATATGTTCAACATTACGTTCAGGTGAGAATGCAGACTTTACAAGCCACTAGTTTATTGGCCAAGTTTATGATATTTCTTTACTGCTGATATCCTACATGACACTTGGGCAATAGGGGCACTTATTGCAATTTCAGGGCTTATTAAAAAAAAGCGACACTCAAGACGGAACGTTATTAGATAAGGAACGCAATTACTAAACTTAGGGAGTGGGTGACGTCGAATAAATTTGAAAATTCTTATTTCTGTCTTTCTGTTAATTAGCTGCTGTACATGTTTTGGTTTAACTCCAGTCTCTAATAAAACAAAGTCTTAACGATTGTTTATATCAAAACACGGGAATGTGATCGATCAATGTCAAGACTCCGGCTGCATGTCGCTGAGTTCACCAGCTGCGTGAACATGCAGGGATTAGTTGTGACAGAAGATCACCTCTTGGAGGCTTGGCTAGCACATTCAGGCCAGTCTCCATCAATAAATGTTCCTCTGTTGTTTTTAGGAGATAACGTGTACCAGAAAATATCTGGCAAAAGGGTAATCGTTTGTTATTTCTATTCGGCAAGAAATCTGAGGTCTGTCTTGTTTACTATGAGGTGGAATCCGAACAATCAGTTGGTGCAATTTTTAGTTTCAAATCATAACTTCAAGGTGGGTAGAAATTGTGCTTTCACCTCTTTCTACATTTGCTTTGTTTAGAAACTTTATAACTTTCTGTAAACTGTCACGTATGGTCAGTTCATTTATGCTTTCGCTCGCCAGGCGGTTTTCCGGCTCATGATTTATTTGCTAAACACAATTTTATACAGTGATGCCTCAGCACTAGCTGCCGCCTTTCAAAGATTCGTACAACACGAAGTGATGCGAACAGTTCACACAACTTAATCCGATTACAACGCTAGTTCCCCGGGTTAGTTTATAACAGTCGAAACGTAATGGAAAAAGACTAACCACTGCACCAAAAAAATAATAAATAAATAAATAAATTTGAATTTTAGTTTAGAGTAGTTAAGCTGAAACGTTTTCAAATAAATATTCAACTCTTTTTGGGATAAATTGTAGGGAAAGGAAACTTCTTAAGAGCTCTTTATATTTCGTACCCAAATAGATTAGAGGTTACCTTCGTTTCTAAAACTTAACACTGGCTGCCAATGTTTAATTAAAAATTGGCGTGTTTTGACGAGATTTTGATGTTCAATCAAACGAAATTGTCCCAGTCTCATTCACCTGACATTTCCAATTTGGAACTTATGCAAATTATGCGACTGCATGTATCCGTTGAATTAAATGCACTGAACCTTAGGTGAAATGTCATGCAAGTAACAACGAAAACTGCGAGAAGCATTAAGGTTGGCAGCCATTGAATACAGTGAGTGTAGGCTTTAAAATCGTTGAAACCTTATATTTTCTTAAATCTTCCGGAACTTAATCCAAGCCAAGGACAATAGAGAGCTGATATTTTTTTTTGGTTTTGCGTGTTTGATGTAGTGCCATTATGAATACAAGCCGGGCCGGAAATTTTGCACCAACTTGTGCTGTGGCTCTCTTGCACAGGAAGTCGAAGTAATATCAGCGAAAAGATCAAACATCTTTTGATTTTACTCCCAAAACATTCATCGGAAATGCAAACAATCCAAGCTTTTTGTTTTAGTGGTGGTTTGTAAATAATTAAAACTGCAGTGTTAAAAAGATCGGGCATTAAAGATTTTTCCCTCACTGCTCTCAGTATTCTTTGATCCGGACACACGGGTAAGATTTTCAGATATCGAACTTCGCCAAATATTGTTGATCAAATTTCTCTTTGACTTTCTCCAGGTAATATTTAGTTTTTGATGACTTAGAGACATGGCAGAGGTGGAGTGATCCGCAACATCTGGCAGGTAAAATCTTGAATCTGAATCTTAAAATTACATATATATTTTTCAATATCCCAAGCTGCCTAATGGCTGACTTAATGCTCAATGACGAGCATTTCCTGGGAAAAAAAGAAAGCGTATTTTCTTCGCAATGTTTCCTTGTTCTCGAAAATGATTTCCTAGGGATTTTGATGACACTGTCAAGTTGCAGAATGAATTTATAACTATCGAGGACTCGAAGCCGTTATTTCTTATTTAACAAACAAAATAAAAAAACCTCAGGCGCCTCAATCAAAAATCCTCAATCAAAATACGAGAGACCACAAATTGTGCTTGTGAGTGTCAGCAACTTCTGTTCGTTCACTTTTTTTTTTTTTATCAGCGGGCCACATTATAAAAAAAGTCAATTAAATGTCAAATAAGCATTTGACTGACCTTCCTCTCGTCTGCGCACAGTGTGATAAATTTAATGCACACACCTCTCTCCAGGTCTGCAACTTTTGTTTGATTTCATTTCAGCTGCTTCTGTAGAAAGAAGAAAGCAGCTTGATGCCGTTAATCTTGCATGGGTTATTTGAATTCTGGTAAATTTATACCAGGTTTCTCTCATTCAGATTTGGCATCTGCTCAGATAAGGCCTAACATTTTTTCTGTGGGCTAGACACTAAGAACTACAGCCACTTCAACTGAATATTTCGGTCATCATAAGAATGCTTTTGTCTCGATCACTTTCTTCCATACATTATGGAATTAAGTGTGCATTAAACACAACTTGCCAATAGATGGAAGTTACACACAAATAAAGCAATGAAATTTTATTCTTGATGAGACTCTCATGCTTAGTTATTTTTTACCAACGCTTTGCCCTAAACTTTGTCAACCAATAACAAAATATGGATTTAAAATTAATTCGATTCCTAAACATTGACAAAAAGAAACTTAAAAACTGTTGACCAAAAATGACTTCAAAGTTCATTATTTTTCCACCCTGATCCTATGGCGTCGTCGAAAAGAAATTCGCAACGTTGAAGAAAACTCTCAGCTAAACATGGACTCAAAGACTGTAAGAAACACGAATAAGATTTAAACAATTTCAGGTTAATTCATCAGATTTATTGGTCGTTTGAGTTGCCTGATTTGGAATTATCTTGGTCTCCTTTTAGTGACACTTACAGAGTAATTTTACTTGTTCTCCCGTCGAGAAATTAACAGAATAAGGGGCGAAAATTTTGATTTTGTTATGGTCAGATATATAATAACAAGAGAGTGGATGTATATCTCAGTAGAATCCAGAAAACAGACCTGATAACCTCACCACTCTCTCATGCAAAGGGTGCAGTAGTTCATATGAAACTCAAAAAGTCGTAGTAAGGGAAGTGCACAATAAGAGGAGTTAAACATGTTAATGTTGAATAGGGCGCTTAGAAAAGAAAACGTAAACAAAAATCAAAACAAAATCATCTCATGTTGTGAAGGAAGTGACGGCTGTCGTTTCTTATTAAACTGACCTAAAACCTAATTGAGTAAATGACTTCCATCTGCCCTCTTTGTACATGTAAATTATTTTTAACTCGGAAAATAGTATTGAACCAAGTCGTAGGTGTAGATCGAGTTTTATACTCCTTCTGTCAATTCCTGTTAGATATTTTGAACACAAATTCATAATCAGCTATGCAGACTTATCCCTAAGGTTTTCACAGTTGCTTGTAGTATGAAGTCGTTCCGAAATAAAGTAATTCGAGAGGTGGAGGGTGAACCGATTTCTTCGCAGATTGACTTTTTTATTGCCAATGTAGTTTCGTAGGTACGTCTATGTTAAAATTGTTTTTATCTCAGTCAGGCGGACAATTATAGAGGCTAATTATAATAACACACTTTCTGAAGGTGTCCGTTTAATGTAGGTACTACGAAGATATTGCGAATCGCTGTATGAATCCTTGAATAATGAAAACTTTCATTATACCTTTTAGGCGGGAAACGGACGGGTGAATTGATGGGAATCAGTCGAACGCTGCCGGTTTAGTTGTAATTAACTCACGTACTTTGAATTAATATATGAAAAAATTTAAAAAAGTGCTTCGATGAAAAGAAGAAAAGAAGTTAGACTAACTATCATTGTGAATGGTTCCCGCGACCAATGATTTACGATTCCATTCCATCAACTCACCACGCAGTTTAATAAAGTAGGTGGACAAAGTAATGGTGGAACAGAGAATTAACTCTGCGTTAGCAGTAGTAAAGGGAATCAGGGAACCACACAAGGTAAAGAATAAATCTTTTGACCTCAGTGGGAATCGAACCCACGACCTCAGGAATAGATCTACCGCTGCTCTGCCGACTGAGCTACGCTTCAGAGTTAATTCTCTGTTCCACCATTTGTGTTCATAGTGCTACGCGGCACAACATTCATTATGGATAAAGTAGTCTGCCTGTAAATGGACCGATCAGCTGAATTATTTAAAACTCAAAACACTCAATGGCCGGCAGTTCCGCATATCGGCTTGAAAAGATACTGGTCACCCATCCTAGCCCTAAACCTGTCGAACAGGGCTTAACTCTGGTGATTAAACGAGACACGATTCTTTCCTTGTGGTAACGTCTCAGACAAGGTACCCTTATCCCCTTATGTATTCTGTTACTGTCATGTTTTACGTTGTTTCGCAACAATGCCAGTAAGCTTTAAGTTCACTTTTCTCCTGTCATGCTCAATATATAACTGATCTATGATCTCATGATGGTTTAAAAACTCCATACAGTGGTTACAAAACGTGATCTGTATTTTCTGTTTTTGAACACAATTTTCGTGCGTAAATAGCACGGACAAGCGAGATAATCCCCTATCGTCAACTCGAGTAGTGAATCACAGCGCAGCCACATGATGAGTTATAATTTAAATTTAAATTCACTGCACTTTGCAAAAGGAACTGCGGTAAATATTAAAGCAAGATGGTTGTATCGACTTTGCTGCCCAAACAAAAACGGTTGATGGTGACTCTAGAAGATTATTCAGATCCCCGTGACTTTTAAAAAACACATTTGATGTTTTGAGCAGTTAGAACTTACTCGAACGTTGAAAATTTAAAATAATTTGCACACTGAATAAGGGAGTTATGTTCCGCCTTGCGAGTATTTTACATGAAATAACGATGGTAATTCACACGTGATGGCTGACACGGGGGCTAACAGGAACAACTAATACGCGTGATGCTATCAAGAGTAAAAGTTGTGTCATTACTCCCACTTGCGAGGAGACAATGGAACAGCGACATTTCATATTAACGAGTAAATCTGGAAGCAGATGTTGGACTAAGGAATGAGACATTTCCAATTCGGGAACCGTGCCGAAATTGTACACGTTTCATAACAAGGACCAGCAAACTGTTCGTTATTCTTCACGATTAATGAAATCCGAATACGACAAGACAAACACCATTTCAATTAAAAAATATGGTGAATAACAAAGAAATTTACGATAGTATAAAACAGAAAAAAATAAAATCACAAAGAACCCTCGTTCCTGTCATTAGAAACCTGAAATTAGCAAACAAAATAAAATACCTCCTCCAGATAATCAAAGGTGGAGGTTTTATTTTATCTGTCAAGAAAAAGCGAAATATCATTCTCCTATTTACACTACTCAAGCACCTTTTTGCGTCTTTAGTTCTACTCGTTTCGTTTTTTTTTTAAAAGTCATTATTTATTTACGACAGAGCAAAATATCCTCTATTCTGTGATTCTTTTTCGTGCCGCTTTGTGACGGTTCGCTGTTAGGAAAACGAAAATGGAGGATTTTTTTTTACAACATAAAGCGTGACGTGTGAATGACACACGGTGGTGTTCTAGAATAAACAAAACCTTAATTTTTCTCTCTTCAAATTATCATATTCTGGCAACTGTACAAAGGGAAGATTTTACTTCCTTAGGAAGACGCAATTTCAAGCTTTGGTGATCTCTTATTACAGGCAGAAGACAGAGTCTGACTGAGGTGAGAAAATCCAAGGGGATAGAAGGTACATGGAAACAGCATAGTATTACACTGTACTTAAAACTTTTCACCACTGACATATGCTGGGTCCCGTGTGTTGTAGTCACGGATTTATCATATACAACCAATGATTTCCCTGAGGTCTAATATAGCTCTTAGATGAAATATGGTGAACAACAGAATGTATATTTAATTTACAAAGGCGAGGGAAAATGATATTTTAAAACGTTTTTTACCCTAAGTTTGAAAGTCAGATAATGTATTCGTCGAGTGACCAAAAAAGCAAAAGAAAATAAAGGAAGACGGAAAGAAACGATAGTAGGTAATTGACATTATTGTGTAACAGAAATTTCAAAACCGCGGGCGGCTGCTTGGAAAGACGTGCAGAAGGCAAAGATATATTTATATACTTTCCTACCACAGTGGCTCTATTTCAGCATGCAATGAATAAATTAATACACAAGCCATTGTAACTTCGCATCCTTGATCGCCGGTCAGATTTGAAAAGCTTCTAAATCATTTTTCTTGCCGTTTGTATTTTCTCAAATTTAGTGTCCACATTACGAAAAGTTTGACTGAGCAAACACTGCAGTTAATTTCGCTTTCCCAAGCAATGTGTGTCTCGTTTATTATTTTGCGCAAACTTTTTGCAGCTTCGAGCTTTTTGATTTTCCCGTCACAGCTGCCTGTGTCACGTGACTTTGATGATAATAAGATCGCACGCAAGACTTGCATTGCAAACACTGATTTAAGTCATATGAGAATATCATTTACTTAAATTGTTACTTGTTACGGTGTTATAAGTTATAAAGAAGGTGATCAAAAAAGTAGCTGGTGAAAGCTACTAAGAAACGGCTTTTGTTCATATTTTGGCACCTCAGAATTCAACAGACTCTGAAATACTGTAAGTACATATACATAAGATCGCATTTGAAGTAACATTTCTACAAAGCAAATGGCTTGAGTTTTCTTGTACGAAAATCTCAAAAATTTTGAACGCTTCAGTGCACACATGTCAAGTTTGCTACCGGGCGATATTGCGCGAGAAAGAGAACGTCACCGAACATGTGGTTTAACTGGCAGAATAATAATGATTTGAATCTTTTTACATTGTTTACCCGTCATCTGCAAACTGACAAAAGACGTGAAATGACCAAGTTCTATGTATCTTTGAGAACGTGAACCATACGCAATGGATAAATTTTTCCCATCTTATTTTGAAATTGTCCTATTCTCAGGCACAACTCGATATCGTTTTCAGCCCATAATAGACAGACTAGTTAAAACAAGTTATATTTAAGAAATAGAAAAAAATGTACCGTGTTTCTATCGAGTTATACAAACACGAGTGGAAGTTTGGGAGAACGAGAAATGCTGTGGGAACACGAGCCGTAGGCGAGTGTTTCCACAGCTTTTTCGAGTTCTCCCAAACTTTCACGAGTGTTTGTATAACTCGATAGAAACACGGAGTACATGTTTTCTATTTTATCTTAGAAAACTCCACGACGAGAAAAAGGAAAACAACTTGTTAACTTTGATTATCAAAATGTAAATTCTCTTTGCTTGCGCCATCACTACGTCAACAGCGCGCGCTAGTTCTGTGTCTCCATCGAGTTATACAAACAGGATTTTTAACCAATCAGCGCGCGTGCTTTTTTAGGACTGTTTTCTAAGTATATATCTATACCGCAAAGTTAAAAGTGACAGATATCTTCAGTAGGGGGTGCGCAATCCATTGAAATGAACAAAAAGAAAAAAAAACCGTTGCCATTGTCTTTAGAATGCGTTCTGGTGAAAAACACGAGGAAATGTCAAGGAAACAAAAAAATATTTCGTCCAAACAAAACCTGTAGACAAGAGTTTCCACAGATATTTCAAGTTCGTTCAAACCATCACGAGAGTCAGCCAATTCAACAGCTAGGTGAAAAAAAGAAAGATCAAAGGTTTCATAAATATCTTTTGTAAAAAAAAACAAAGACCGTTTTAAACAATTTTTCCGCCTATCAAAATTCGCTCCTTACCTTGTTTCTTCGTAAACGAAAATTAGAACTGGCTGCAACATTTTAATGAATCGCATAAAATTTCGCAGTACACAGCGAGAAAAAGAAGAAATTAGTTCTTCATGGGTGAAGGTATTGGAGAGGCTATAGACCACAAATAGCTACATGAACTAAAGTATTTTTAGCTGTATACATTTAAGATGGCGTAAACAAGAAAAATTATATTAGATCTTGCCATCGGCAATCGTCGGAGCCTTTTGAGGGAAAGATACACTATTTTATTATATGATAATATACATGTTATAACAATATTGAGGCTGAAATTTTGGAAAATTTTAAATGGCAAATTTACAAGAAGTTATTTGTGCAATATTATGATTTCTTTCCCTCAATGGGGCTCCAGAATTACTTCAACACTATCAAAGTCGTGATAGAACAGATAATCTGACGTTGTGTCAGCAAACTCCGCTTGGTATTACTTTAACTAAACTAAGTATATTTAGAATATTAATTTTCGAGCCCTAAATCGGCAGAAGAAACAAATATTTAACCTGGGCCGGGAAAACAATATTCATATAAAAAGTAGTGTAAGTATAAACGTTATGCTATATGAAAACGAATACAATCATTATTATACGACAAAATAAAATTACTCTTTTTAAATCAAATTAAAAACAACTGAAATTTTCCTTTGATTTTAATTATAATCTAAAATTACAGGAAGTTTTCCAAGCAAGTTGTGAACTAAACAATGTTTTTGCGGCATATTAATTACTGAGTAACGCGACAAAAACAAATGCGAAAGTTTCCAGGATAATGTACACATGACTCTGTGATACATTTTATGTGAAATTAACTTTGTTGAAGGGGTGTAAGGAAAAACGTATAATTAAATTGTGGTGGAAAGAAAATTTTCATTTTGCAAGTCTCAGCGATGTCATAGAAACTCCGTAATTAATACTTTAATTAGTACATCTTTCAGCGGCCGGCTAGATGGCAGTTTAAGAACTAACCTTGGCGATGCATAACTGATTGTTAGTAAACAAAATGACATATACGGGAATTATTTTATATTATGTCATGGACATGTCTGGATGAAATGCAAATCTATCCGACACATTGAGAAAAACACAGCAATTTAAACATATTATCTGATTACATAACCTTCAGAATTTACAAGGCGCATATATCGATATAAGTACATAACAGAATACGTTAAATGTGTTTAAACCTGTGCCAGTGCTTTAAAAGAAAACTGAGGTGTTACAAAAAGGTGTTACTCAAGGTCATAATTTCGAGGTAATGCTACATTTGAATTTTACTTATTGACATTGGGCTTCCTATATTAAAAATTTCTTTAGCTTTTGTGTCTGATTTGTGTCTGATGTGGTTTAGCTAGATTTTCCTCGCTGCCTGAAGCTTCTTTGAAAAAGTCGCTTTAGTTCCGTGTAAAGACAGACTCGTGTAAAAACCGTACCGAGAGAAACACATAACTTTGCATTTAAGTGCACTTTGTATTTACTGTAATTAGCTACACGTAAGTGTCGACTTCACTAACTGTTTTCAATTTTAAATTCAGGCTTTCTTGAAATGTTCCTGTGGCAACTCTTTCCGTTCTGGCTTTTACCGCTTGCCCAAACACAGACTTCCGCCAAAGTACCCCTATACATTGGCTCAATGGCCCCTCTCACTGGAGAGCGTGCCTGGTGGGGAGCAGGCATCACTTCTGCCATGCAAATGGCTTTTGAGTACATCAACAACAGCTCTGATATTTTACCATTTTACGAACTAAGATTGTTGGCAAATGACACAAAGGTAAGAATTATATTGATCACCTCACCTACATTTTATAAAAAGGGTCCATAATTTAAGGCCCGTTTACACAGGCGATTTTTGTTGCGGCAACTCGATGCAATTTTTGTCGCAGCAAAGTTGCAACAAGTTTCAAACATGTTCGAAACCCCTGCGATATCACGGCGACAAATCGCACTGAAAATCGCACTTGGTTTACACGTGCGATTTTGAAGTTGCAACTAAGCGCGACAAAAATTGCATCGAGTTGCCGCGATAAAAACCGCCTGTGTAAACGGGCCTTAACGCAGGAGTTACAAGATCTGAGAGGAGATAGAACGAAATTCGAGCAAGTGAAAATGTTGCTGTATGATCATGATACACTGCGTCACACTGTGCTATCTTCTAATTGGATACAATAGCGACATAACAATCGGCATAAAAAGAACGCGAGGTTGTGATATTGTTACGCTTATGTTTATGTCGCGGCTGTCCTCACTAGCGCATAAGCTTTTTTATCCTTATGTTATCCGTATGCTTGCATTGCTCGTGAGGAGGGCTTTATAGTGATAAATGGTAGTGCTATGCAGTCCTGTAAGGCCGCCCATAGTTCTTAATTTACGCAGTGTTAAGTCTACAGGGTCTGGGCAAAGGAAAAGGAAAAAATAGACCACAGCCTGAACGTCGCTCTTTCTCCCTTAATAAGTGGTTGTGTCATGAGCGTATGAATTAGCATAATTTGTAGAGTGCGCGGTGCGTACAGTTTTGAATTAACTTTTTATTTCAAGTTCAGGTAAATTGCGCTATTTTTTGTGATCGTGCTAATTTGTGTTGTGAGATAGGTCCAAAGAAAATAATGTAACATGTTTTCTCTCAAACTACCTTAATTTGGTATTGATTTCGTTAGCCTCTTCTAAATCATTCAATAGACTAGGATTCACCCAGCAGTGCTTTCCGTCAGATTTGTGGTCCTGAAGAGCATTAGCTGGTTATGCGATGAATAAATGATTTCTATTGATTTGAGATTACGTTTGATTTAAGCCATTCTATAGAACATATTTAACCAAAAAATTCTCAGATCTCGCGTCCCTCTACTCGGTTCCATTATGTGATTTGGTATTTCATTTGAAGAAATTATATCTTTACTCCGCAAATAATAATAAGCAGAAGTGTATTCCCAGCTGGAGATAGCGCCTGACAACAAGGGAACTGCCAAAATACGTTATTTTTTGCGATAGTTTTTGGAATAATTTATTTTTCATTTTCATACAAGAGCAATTGTAATTTACGGCAGAAACCTGATTTTTCAAACCACCAACGCAAACGAAAATTGATTTGAAAAATCGGGGTTAAATTACAACGTTTGACTGAGGAGAGGGAAACAACTTTTGATTCGAGTAATCAGGGGGTTGAAAAGTCGAGGGTTAAAGGAATCGTGATTTACTGTAGTGCAGTACAAGATGGGTCGCAGATACCGTCTGTAAGCCAACTAGAATTTTACTGCTTCGTAAAAGTATAGGTGCTTTCACTTGTTTCTTATTTAGGGAGAGACTGGTCTTGGCAACAGAATCCTTTACGATTACATCCGAGAAGGGAGACCGTCACTGGTTTTGGGGCCTGGCAGATCAAACGTGGCGCTTTCTGTAGCTGACACCGCAAAGTACTGGAAAATGATTCAGGTACTGAATTGCTTGTTAGGCCTGTTCCAAACGCCGCTCCATTCATGTGCCGAACCTAGCTGATGAGTTAAGTACGGCAGAAGAGCGGCAAACAACATTAAATTCGGCAGGGTCTGCCGCACTATGCGACGTTGGAGCGGCGGCTGATTCATACGGCGTTCTCCTCATGTGCCGAGCCTAACGCATAAATTACTGTAATGCATTTTTCATATAACGGCACTCGTGATTGGCTTAAAATTGAGTGGCGTGACCAGTCATGCATGAAGCTCTAAGTCGTCGCTAAAAATAAACACAACAAAAATTCTGTCACGTTTCGGAGCTCCCTTCTTGCCTTCGATTTACGAGAATCGGGACTGTTTGAGCGATTTTTTTTTCGCGCAAATTCATTTTTGCTGTTTCTTCGTGATACTAGCCCAGCTTATGAGATTTTCTTTTAACAGGTCGTATTTATCGGTGTGCTGTCTAAATACAAACAAGGAACCTTGTGACTGAATTTGCTTCCCTAAATATTGCTTGGACAGCGGGACATTAGTCACAGCTTTTTCATTTGAACAGAGTTCTTGAATTCAGAACGCATATCTTCTCATCGAAAATTGTCTACCGCCAGCTTCCCGAATTAAGTTCGACGCAAGTACGCCGTCTGCATCAACCGTCGCTCCAAAGTCGCTCTAAAGTCGAACTTTTATTGAGTTTGGTTCGGCACATGAGTGGAGCGGCATTTGGACCGGGCCTTACTCTTTATCTACCCACGATATTATTCCTAGAGGTCCCCAAAGCGCACGTATTTACAGGATCATGAAGGTTCAATCCTGGCCAAAAGCAGTGTTGGAGTACTGGGTCTACTTTGGATGAATCAACATCGACACTGTGTTGCGGGGGAGGGGGGTTGGGAATGACCAGAAAGAGCATAGGTTGACAAAAAATGTAGCGTTTAAAGACTTTAAGCTAGGATTGTAGCTTGCTTTATTCTTCAAAACTACGGCTACAGTTGAATGAGGCTGACTAAAAATCTGAAGCGTTGTTACACGGGTGTTAGTCACTTCAAAGATTTGAATTTTTGCTAAGTATGATCATAAATTTTCTAATTTTCACTCGTGGAAATTTTTTTTTTTTACTTTTTTTTTCTGCTACGCAGATTTCAGCGTCGGCAGAGAGTGGAGACCTTTCTAATTCCGAAACCTACCCTTACTTCTTTCGCACTATCTCGTCAATCTCTGCGTCAAACTCTACCTTTGTGGCCCTTGCCAAGAAATTCAAATGGAAGCGAGTATCGATATTATTTTACAGTAGAGATATGTACATCAAGGTAAGTCACGGAAATAGCCTTAGGTCGTGCTGTTAACCACAATTAATTTTGAAGAGTGCTAATTAAACATGGCGTAAAATACGGTATTAAGGCTAGTCTTAACCAGCGCATGGCATGTAAATCTAAGTATTGGCATAAACAACGCAAAAGACGCAGTAGAGTGCTGCTTCTAAATTTTCTTGACAAAAGACAACAGGCAGATCGATAAACAGTCAGACAAACAGACAGGCAAATAAACAGCCAGACAGACAAACAGACAAACAAACAAACAAACAGATAAACAAGCAAACAGACAGACAGACAGACAAACAATCAAACAGACAGAAACAGAAAGAAAGACAGGCAGACAGACAGACAGACAGACAGGCAGACAGAGAGACAGACAGGCAGACAAGCAAACAGACAGACAGACAAGCAGACAGACAGACAAGCAGTTAAACAGGCAAACCGACAGACAGACAAACATACAGACAGAAAACAGACAGAGAGACAAACAAACAGACACTCAAATAGACAGACAGGCAGACAGATAGGGAAACAGACGGACCGATAAACGAACAGACACTGTATGTTACTAATTTCTTTTAGGACAACAACTAGCACAACTTTTTATGTTCCAAAAACAGGCAGTCAAACAGACAGTTGACAAACAAACAATCAAACAGACAGGCAAACAAACAGACAGACAGACAGATAGACGGACAGACAAAAAGACAGACAAACAGAAAAGCAAACACACAGACAGATAAACATACAGATACAACAACAACAACAACAACAACCTTTATTTGCACTCTTCTGGTAAAAGAAAAAGAAAGGAGGAAAATAACAAAGTATAGAAAACAAAATAATGGATCGCCTAGGACCGTGGACTCTAGCGGACTGTTGTGGATGGCCTATGCCCCTCCAGGGGTTTAAGGCCTATGTAAGTAAGTATATACAAGTTTGTGAATTAGTGTGCAGCAGCCAAAGTAGCAAAGCTTTCCAGTTGGCTGCTGCTTACTTACAAATAACGTAAGGAACGAAGGAAACAAATAGACAGACGGGCAGACAGACAGACATACAAGCAGACAGAGACAGGCAAGGAGTCAGTCAGACAGACTGACAAGCAGACAGACAGACAGACGAACAGACAAACAGGCAAACTGACAGACAGACAAACAGTAAAAGTTAATGAAAAACTCTTAAAAGTGTCAATGAACATTAAAAAATGTACAAACAAACATACAAACATACATACAGACAAACAGACAGAGAGAGAAACAAATAGACAGTCAGACAGACAGACAAACATACAGATAGACAGACAGGCAGACAGACAAACATGCAAGCAGACAGAGACAGGCAAGCAGACAGACAGACAGACAAGCAGACAAAGAGGCAAACTGACAGACAGACAAACAGACACAGAGAGAAAACAAATAGACAGTAAGACAGACAGAAGGGCAGAAATACAGACAGACGGATAAACGAACGGACACTGTACGTTACTAACTTTTTTTCTAGGACAGCAACTAGAACAACTTTTTATGTTCCAAAAACTCGACCAAACTTCGGTAAATTTAATATTCGATACAATGGACCTATATTATGGAATGAAACTGGTGATAGATTTAAGATTCTAAATCCCTATTAATTAATGGTGGTCACCCAACTAGTTTTGCTCTTAGGGGGTGACCAGCAACTTATGTATTTTAATTTATTACTTCTTTAATTAGTAATTAAGTTAATTTTACAGTTCAAATACACCTTGCTGTTTTAAAAAGTTTTTTTTCAAACGGAAACTTAGAAGAAAAAAATTAAACTATATTTTACAGCAAAAACTTGCAATGGAATGTTGATTGTAATGTCTTAATTTTCAGACTTCAATTCTTTGTGATCACTCGTTTTTTCGCGACTATGACTGAATATATTTTGAACGATAAAGCTATAAGATGAAATTAAGAAGTGTATTTCGCTGCATTAGCCAAACTTAAAAGACAGAAAAAAAAGGTGTTAAAGTTACTGTGGCAGTTTTACGACAAGAAAATGATGTATAAAATATCTTTCTGTGCTTGACCCTTAGATGAATTTTCTCTTACACTTTGCGAAGCGTCATGATCAGTCACCATCAAAGAAACCACTCAAATCTAAAATAAAAAATACTGCATTTTTACTAACTAATTTCACTCCAGGTTTCAAACCATTTACTTAGGAGTATTTCTATCTTTAATTATCTCAGGCTGCATCTGACCTTAAGAAGGAATGCGAAAGTAACAATATCACTGTGCTGTCATACGGGAGCTTCATGGACAGAAATGATGCCGATAACCAACTGAAACATATCAAGGTGACTTGAATCAGCCAATGTTTCAATTGTGATAAATGTCACAGTAGTTAGCCTTTGTAAGCGTCATTCCACGTGAATCACAGCTAACACTCCCCTATTTATTTACATAATTGTAAGCAGGCAGTACGGTTAATCCCACTCATTGTACTAGCCATCTAAGCTGGGTGATAAGCATAGGCAACAACTAACCCACAACTCTTTTCGATTCAGCCTTATAGCTGTATTTCTCAGTCCACACTGAACACTTGAGTACTCTTAACGATTCGCAGCAATACAAAACCATGCACTAGCTCATAAACATTCTACACAATTGCAATACGACCGAAAAACTTTAAAGTTATTGTTATCTTCTGTAGTAGAGATGAGAATGAGCTCACGTAAATAGTACTACATGGCATAGAGTATTCTGGGTAATCAACATGAACTTAAACCGACATCCGTAGAAATCCCCCTTTAAAGATGATTTTCAGTACGTATTACGCACTCTCGAGATTTTGTTTACGTTTTTTTGTTTTGTGTCATGTAAGATATTACAAAATTACAAACATTTCGCAAATACTCATGAAGTATACTTTAAAGTTTCAAAACAACTGCCATTATGGATGCGAAGCGTTCGAAGCTGTGTGCTTCGTTCTCTCTCATATCACTTGATGAAACAACTTGGCAGCTAAAATCAATGAAGCTGTTGGAAAAAAGGATTTCAGGGGCTTCAAAGATAAGGTATGTGGTTCGTAACGAATAACATCGATTAGCATTCCATTGAGTGAGACCTTCAGACAAATGTTTAAAAACATTACGGTGCTGAGAGAGCGCAGTACAGACTGGAAATTATCTTGAAGTTTAACAATTATTTACTAGCTAGTTCACATTATGATTTTTCCCCAGGATATCGATGCAAGGATTGTGTTTGCCTTCCTACAGAAAACGACAAGTGTTATGTGTCTGGTAAAATAATTTCTCTGAATTTTCTGTTTCATTTCAAACAAGTTTCGCATAGTAGAACTTATATGACATCGAAACCATGGCTGCATTTTTGCGTAATCACTTGTTTTTCCACAGGCAGACCACTCTATGTGTTCGTGGTTTAATATAGAGAATGTATGAGAGTTATGAATAAAGCTCTGAAAATTGCATATTTAAATCACATCTCGGCCTAAATATCCCAATAAAGTTAAATGAAACCATAATCGACTCATGTATGGTGTTTTTTTTTGCCTTCCTGGGCCGTCTAAAGCGTCTTACAGCGAAATTACTTTTGGCCGGTTACGGTTAGACATAAGAAGGAGACAAGGCATGCAACTTCGAGGCCGTCAGCCGCGACCTCCTCCACTTCAAATTGGAATTAACTCAAAAATACTGAAAATCTCACCTGAATGGCGACGGATCTTGATAGATGAGTTTTTTCTCTATCTCTTCGCCGAATTTCAGCTTCATCCCTCATGAAGAGGGAGGGATGAAGCTGAGGGATGAAGCTGAGGGATGAAGCTGAAATTCGGCGAAGAGATAGAGAAAAAACTCATCTATCAAGATCCGTCGCCATTCAGGTGAGATTTTCGGTATTTTTGCGTTAATTCCAATTTATAACATAGCTAGCAGAGCCACGCAATCAAATTCAGTATACGTAAGCGTGCACCAAATCTCGATAGTGCTCGCTGATGGCGTCAGCAAATCGCTTTGCCAGAATGTTTTTTCGTGCGAGCGGCCATTGTCAGCGTGGGGAAAAATATTATATTTCGCTTCAATGATGGATACAGAGACTCGGCCCACTAGTCCCAAAACAAGCACAATTTTCCGGTCTCTTCTCGTGGGCTAGAGTTCTTAAATGAGGCAGAAAAAGAGAAAAACAACGGAAGAGGAAACTCTGCATCAGCGCCGTCACGATTCGCTCCACTGTTCGAAAGACACTGTGGTAAAACCAAACAAATTACAAACTGGTCTGTTTCAACCTTTAAAGGCAAGTTTAAGTTTTACCGTTATAAAATTGTTAAATATAAACCTCGAGCTTTCAACAGAAAAATTGAAATAAAACCAATTCCTATTTTGCTTAATATTTCGCTTACCGCGAACAATCACTTCTGTTATTGTTGTATTTTTTTCGCGTCGATTTTCAGGATTTTATGCACAATTCCACCGGCTATGTTATAAAACAATTAGTTCATGCTTTTAGCTGTGCACTATCGAGTTATGGAGCACTTGGGAAGTTTGGAGAGCACTCAAGAAGCTAGAGTTGCCCTCGGCTATCGCCTCGGGCAACTCTTACGCTTCTTTCGTGCTCTCCAAACTTTCCGCGTGCTCCATAACTCGATAGTGCACGCTAAAGCATGAACCAATTGTTAATTGAAGTGGAGGAGGTCGCGGCTAACGGCCTCGAAGTTGCATGCCTTGTCTCCTTCTTATGTCTAACCGTAACCGGCCAAAAGTAATTTCGCTGTAAGACGCTTTAGACGGCCCAGGAAGGCGAAAAAACACCATACATGAGTCGATTATGGTTTTATTTAACTTTATTGGGATATTTAGGCCGAGATGTGATTTAAATATGCAATTTTCAGAGCTTTATTCATAACTCTCATACATTCTCTATATTAAACCACGAACACATAGAGTGGTCTGCCTGTGGTTTTTCTTACAATTTTAATGTCTATTTCACCGCCAGCGGCCACCATTTTTGTTTCTTGTGTCGAAAATGAAGCCGTAGGACTGTAAGGACGGGGTGACGTGATTTTTCTGGATCAATACAAAACATTTTGCATTTTGCTCCCTCTAGAGCAGTTTGCTTACATAACCTTACGGGTATTCTGGAATTGCTGACAGCAAAAACATTCCAATCGAATGTTTTATTATGGAACTATTCTTTGACACAAGCTGTCAGAAAACCCCTTTGGGCTTTACAAGGAGATCCCCTGGCAAGATCCATCATTTGTATGCACTTATCAGTATTCTGCTCAAGTACATGTAGTTTAAGGCCTGGTTCAAAATCTTTTACTGGTGAAAATAATTTATTAGTTATATTTCTAAAGCTACAAATGGCAATGGAACAAGATTTAGTACACAGTTAGGTTTTAACGTCTTGAACATTTTAAAGTAGAATTTGTTTTTTTGTAATATCATCCAGCAAAAACGCGTTTTAGATACAGGTCAATTATTTCCATCCTCTCACGTTTGGAATGACCGTCGCTCTTTTCACAGAAATTTTATAGGTTGAAAGATCGTTTTTTTTTTCCAACAAAACTCGACTTTTGAGCATTTATATCTTCTAAAAACGAAATCTAGGAAGATCATTCCAAGCGTAGCAAGGTAGATACTTTAAATTCCACTTTACATTCCTGACCCAGGCCTTAAACAGCTTGAGGGAAAAAGGTTTATCGGAGCATGCCCCAACATGCATTTTTTTCAGTAGATTCACAAGCACAACTTGTACGGCAGTAAATACGGCTGGGTATTGCATACTCCAGATTCGCGGGTCTGGTGGAATCGAACGTACTCTTTCCTGAGCTGTTCTGCAAAACAAGTAAACCAGGCAGCGGAATATTCCATTTCCATTGACCATCTTTATATAAGCAAGGATACCAAGTCAACTATATCTGGTTTAGTAAGTACAGATGAAGTGAGGGTGATGGGTGTCCACATTTTATCACGTTCGTTATGGGAGATATAGGATTAATTAGGATTTAGGCGCACATCGCAAGACCATAAGAAGTGAGAAGATCTAAAAATGATCTTTGGAGGGCTGTTTTAGGTTCTTCAGCTATTTAAGATTGCTTTGTACATTACCAGGCTGAATAGTTAACAACTGGCTTGTGGAGTCTGATTAAATGACAATTTGGATGGGTAAGTATTCAAAGTTTGTGAGTTCAGTTTGAAATGTTCGGCACATCTTTCTGTTCACGTATTCTTGCCGAGCCATCGATAAAGCTTGTCAATTAATTACAAGAACTCTTACATGCAATTCCGTAAATAAATACAATGGGGGCCTTTTTTCCTTTTTTTCTTCAGTTCTGATAGGGTGAAAAAAAAAAGAGTATTAAAAAAGCATAAAAGTTTTAAATTCGCCCGCTTCAGATTGAAAGTGGGTCACACACTGTCTCTTTTTCCTTGTCAACAGACTCCCCAACAGTTTTCCAAAGCCTATGAAGTATATGCTAATATAACAGGCGTTCAGAAGTCACTCTATGGACCTTTTGGTTTTGACGCTGCTTGGCTAATTGGCATTGCATTGAATTCTTCCTTCAACAAATTATCAAATACACGATCATTGAACATAATGGATGTAAGAGAAGATAATGCAACTGAAACTATCAAGAACAGTCTGCTTAATGCAAGATTTCCAGGCGTAACGGTTAGTATGCGTTATGAGTTACAGAGCTAATACGCCCTTGCTGAGCTAAAGTAATTGTATAATTCCGGTTGTTTTTGTTGACACAAAAATGTAATTCAGAACCTTTCGATCCGGGGCCAAAACACATGTATTTACATGGCCTCCTGGTTATTGTGCTCGACTCCGGATCGACTTGTCCGGGATCGAGCCTTGGCCAGGGGCATTGCGTTCTGTCTCTTGGGCACGACATTTTACCTCTATAGTTGCTCTTTCCTTCAGCACGAACGAATTTAACACTGGGAGTAACCCTACGATGGACTAGCATCCAGTCCGGAAGAAGCTCCAGCTTGATCGGCTACTTGGTTCGTATGCTCTCCTTCCACGACAGACGCCAGCGTTTTGTCAAGTTTTTGCACAGCCGAGGCTTACAACCCGCCTGTGATACTAAACTCACAGGCTTCAATTCAAGAACCCCATACACCACTAAATACAACTTCCATCAGGGAGACTGTACAATATATAAATAGATTAATGTAACTTAAGAAACGACGGGAAGAACGTTTATTCGAAATTTGTTCACGACGTTCAGCATAAATCACTGTTCAAAACCCTGCCCCTTTATAATTTGCCGGCATACTGAGCTAGAAGATGCTAATAGTGATCTGAGATTCAAAAGAGTTGGAGATCAAGTTTATGAACCGTGCATACCTTAAATTTTAGATTTTCGCGTTTAGAACGTTTGTGATCGTTGTTTTCTATATTTATGTTTTTTTTCTGATAAACGTTTTATAGGGTGAAGTTCAATTGGAGGGTAATGGAGACAGAGCTGGAAAGTTTGAAATTTTCCAACTCAGAGGTAACGCGGATTAGAAAACGTTTTTACCGAGTAAAATAATTACTGGATTGGCAAAGCTGCACTATCTATGTGGCACTATCTATGTAAGCGTATTTGTACGAGGTGACCTCAATTATAAGCCTGGTGGTTTCTGGTGGTCACTTCGCCAGGCAAATAAACAGGGGTGAATGAATGAATGAATGAATGAATGAATGAATGTGTGTTTTCGTCCTGCGTAGTCTTATTCTCTTGGTCTTCGTTGTCCCTCTGTTCCTTATTAATAACTACTCTATTGCTCCCAATGGGAGTGGAGATTTCCCTTGTTAACTCAAATTAATCCCAAAATATCCCTTGTTCCCTTGAACTAAATTATCGTGATCCCTTGTTCCTCAAAAGCCCTCGGGAGGCCGCCCCTTCATTTTAAAATAAGTTTGATGATGTTTATTTCTTCCACTAAACGTACTATTCCATCAAAACCTCGCAAAATTTAGCAACCGAATTGCGATTACTAACTGTGTTTAAACATTTCTTTCAGGAAGTGAGTTAGACCTTATAGCTTTTCACGATGCCACAAAACCAGACAATCTCACGTATTACAATAAAATGGGTTTTCAGTGGAGAGGTAAAACTTCTTTTGTCGAATAACATTGCCGGTGTTACCACTGTTTTCGCTGCTACATGACTTTCCAAATCAAAGCGTTCTGTGCTATGACTTCCGTCATATAAAAACGCAGTTTCTTGCGAGGGATACCAGAACTGGTCCGCAGAAAAGGTGTCCACCTATATATGCGGCTGTCGTGAGAACCAGTATCTACAGTTGTGAAAGCATCATTGATACATACACCTAATTGCAATAACGTTGTCATAGAAAAAAGCAAAAAGCAAAAAGCCAATTAGGAATTAATTAGGGGAAATTAAATTTACATTGTTCTCAGATACTGTAGATGAATGAAAAATATAATATAAATGAAGGGCAGCAAAAAAATTGTAGTTTTTATTCATATACAGTATCTAAGAACAATGAAATTTAAATTTCCCTAATTAATTCCTATTTGGCTTTTTGCTTTTTGCTTTTTTTTCTGTGACAACGTTATTGCAATTAGGTGTATGTCCATGGTATTCATTAAAGATAGCTCATTGTTAATGGACATCTGTATAAGATGGACTCTAGATCCGGCCGTGGGTCCTTAGATGAAAGCATTCAACTGTTCCGCTTACTGTTTGCAACTTTTCCTAAGTGCAGCCTAAATTCGTGGACACTTAAGGTAATTCCTCAGTATTTCATTGCGCATCCCTACTGCGCACGATTTTCACGTCATCAGCGCGCACACACGAGGGCGTGCACGTGCAAAACGTAAGAGATTTCCCTCAAACTAAGCTTGATAACGGAATAAATTCTCCTTTTCTCTTAAACGAGCACGGTGACCCCGATTTTTCTTTTAGGTATTTGCTAAAAACAGTCTAATGAAAAACATATTTGAAGAGGAAAAAAGGTTTGATAGTAGAACATGATTCCTTTTGGAAAGTAGTTCCCAACTGGGTGTATTTTGGCCAAGGCGAGGACTTCAAGTTAGCCACGGAACCGTCCGAAAAAGTGCAATATTCCCGCAACCAGGCAATCAAAAACGGCTTAAATGCAATACTGCTTATGTCAGTAAATGAAGCTTTACTTTCAAGACAAAACTTTGTTCCTTTCAAGTAACCAAGATTTAATTCTGTATGAAGGTGATTCGAACTTTTAACGCGCAACCGGTAAAAATACCCCATTTTAAGAGCTTGCTGACGCGTAAACAAGCACGGTGACCCCATTTTTTTATTGCATTTTATATAATGTTCATACCATGAATGTTCATTACTCCAAGTTTCAAAAAAGTTTGATAGTAGAACAGTTTCAAGGGAATTACCTTAACATTACTGGTATCGGGTTAGCTTGTGGCTTTGTAAGACTCTACTGAGATACATGTACCACTAATGACGGATTGTTATTGTAGGATGCAAAGAACGTTTTTGCGTTCCAGTCTTTACAAGTCGTCGCTTTACGGACAGAATGACGTTAAACATCAAGTTAAAGCCTAGATTGTGATAACGGCATTTCTACATCCAGCTGATCTCTGGTTTATTTAACTTTTTTTTTCATTATACAGATGGAATATCACCTCGTGATCACGTTATTTATGAAGACAAGTTAATCCAACTGTCTCAAGGGAACTTCATCGTCATTTGTGTTGTGGCTTGCATGGGAATATTGCTCTGCTTTGGATTTTTGCACTTTAATATTGTAAACAGGAAGGAAAGGTGAAGAAGTTTACATAGTGCAAAGTCAGTCTAAACCAAACTGTTAACTTCAACTTTTTTCTATACTATAAATTTCAGCGCTAGCAGCTAACAAGCAACTATTAATCGTGATAGACTACTGCGCAAAGAATAATGAAATAAGATTCACTAGAATAGAAATTAAAAAATGTAATTATGTAAATAATAAAAAAAATGTATATGTAGGAACCACAGTAAACGCCATAAGTGATTAATTTATTTCAGATCCTTTTTTCGGTCTAGCGGTAGGAGAAGAGCCTAAATAATTATGGTTTTAATGCAATTCTTTTACACTGTTTAGACTACTACAGTCTATAGCAAATACAAGCTAAACAACTGCTCTTCTTCGTTTCGTATAATTTTCCAGGTGCATTAAGATGTCAAGTCCTAACATCAACAATGCAATAATTGTTGGATGTATTCTAGCCTATGTCTCAGTGATTCTTTTCTCTGTGGATGGCGAAAGACTAAACAGCTTCATTTGCAAGGTGACTATCCTTTTACAAAATAAATTTATGTCTTCCAAAAAATATCATTGCAGGTGGTTTTAAAAAAATTAGCCATAACAGTGATAGTTTGGACTATCAGCGGTCAGTTTTCTTTAAAGCTATGAAAAGACACAAAAAGAGAAATCATTGGCAAACATGTATTGGTAACTATGAGCCAATCAAAACACGCGCTCTATTTACGTGATTTATTTGCGTGGCACTTCCCAAAAATGGGGGACGCAAGCCTGTCGAAGCTTTTAAATTTGTCGGAGAGGTTCACAATTGTCCGAATGTGAGTGACATTCCATCTACAAGAAAAGAAAATGAGGGAGCTAGTGGAGAAACTGGGTTTCGTCCAAACCTTTCTATTTCTCCGCCGCTTTCTGTTTCTTCTCTTCTCCTCTGTTTCACTGTTCTTTTACGTAAGTGCCACTGCACTAAATATGTCGGCCATGTTAAAAATTACCGTGTGTTGTGATTTGATGCGAGTTTAATTTGACGTGTGAAGGCAAGTTTGCCAAGTTTTTGAAGTCAGCCAAAAAAGAAATTGCCAACTTAAGTTTGCCGAGTGGAGGTTACTTACCGATCGCCCGTAGCACTAACCAAACCTTTATGAAACTAATGCCACTAATTCCATAATCTCTTTTTTTTTTATTTTCAGGCCAAAGTATTCACCTTGGATATCGCGTTTACAATCGCTTTTGGATCGATGTTTTCAAAGACTTGGCGTGTTCACAGAATCACTCGAAAAATTCGAGTGCACAGACGGGTAAGCCAACTCTCATCACCTGAGCCGTGGGGATTGAAATCAGATTCTCAAACACATTTCATGTAATAATTCATCAAATTAAAACAAGAAAGGAGGTTTGGATACCCGGTTTTGATTAGCATGGGTTTTGACGATTGTACTTCTCCATTTACTCTTTGCTTTTTGTTTGGATTGAGAAGATATATCAAACACTCGTGAGAATGTTTCATCGGCTATCCAAACACCTAGAATTTCCGCAAAAATACTCCGCTGCGCGTCGTATATTCAACTCGATCTCTTCTTAGTGTTTGGATATCCCGATAAAACACTCTCTCATGTTTGACTGAGTTACTTCAAACTATAGAGAAGAAGTAGTTGCCGTCGGAGTCACGATCTAAAACCAACTAGTGTTTCCGATTGTGAGATTATCATATATTGAAGTTCTCAGTCGGAATGAAACTTCAGTAGACTTGTTTTGATGCGTGAAGATCACATTTTAATGTGCAGTTTAATTTAATCTGATCACGTCATATCACGTATTCCCATTAACTGCAAAACGCTTTTGTGAGAGTTGGCTTACCCGTCTGTGCACTCGAAATTTTTCGAGTGATTCTGTGAACACGCCAAGTCTTTGAAAACATCGATCCAAAAGCGATTGTAAACGCGATATCCAAGGTGAATACTTTGGCCTGAAAATAAAAAAAAAGAGATTATGGAATTAGTGGCATTAGTTTCATAAAGGTTTGGTTAGTGCTACGGGCGATCGGTAAGTAACCTCCACTCGGCAAACTTAAGTTGGCAATTTCTTTTTTGGCTGACTTCAAAAAACTTGGCAAACTTGCCTTCACACGTCAAATTAAACTCGCATCAAATCACAACACACGGTAATTTTTAACATGGCCGACATATTTAGTGCAGTGGCACTTACGTAAAAGAACAGTGAAACAGAGGAGAAGAGAAGAAACAGAAAGCGGCGGAGAAATAGAAAGGTTTGGACGAAACCCAGTTTCTCCACTAGCTCCCTCATTTTCTTTTCTTGTAGATGGAATGTCACTCACATTCGGACAATTGTGAACCTCTCCGACAAATTTAAAAGCTTCGACAGGCTTGCGTCCCCCATTTTTGGGAAGTGCCACGCAAATAAATCACGTAAATAGAGCGCGTGTTTTGATTGGCTCATAGTTACCAATACATGTTTGCCAATGATTTCTCTTTTTGTGTCTTTTCATAGCTTTAAAGAAAACTGACCGCTGATAGTCCAAACTATCACTGTTATGGCTAATTTTTTTAAAACCACCTGCATTGATATTTTTTGGAAGACATAAATTTATTTTGTAAAAGGATAGTCACCTTGCAAATGAAGCTGTTTAGTCTTTCGCCATCCACAGAGAAAAGAATCACTGAGACATAGGCTAGAATACATCCAACAATTATTGCATTGTTGATGTTAGGACTTGACATCTTAATGCACCTGGAAAATTATACGAAACGAAGAAGAGCAGTTGTTTAGCTTGTATTTGCTATAGACTGTAGTAGTCTAAACAGTGTAAAAGAATTGCATTAAAACCATAATTATTTAGGCTCTTCTCCTACCGCTAGACCGAAAAAAGGATCTGAAATAAATTAATCACTTATGGCGTTTACTGTGGTTCCTACATATACATTTTTTTATTATTTACATAATTACATTTTTTAATTTCTATTCTAGTGAATCTTATTTCATTATTCTTTGCGCAGTAGTCTATCACGATTAATAGTTGCTTGTTAGCTGCTAGCGCTGAAATTTATAGTATAGAAAAAAGTTGAAGTTAACAGTTTGGTTTAGACTGACTTTGCACTATGTAAACTTCTTCACCTTTCCTTCCTGTTTACAATATTAAAGTGCAAAAATCCAAAGCAGAGCAATATTCCCATGCAAGCCACAACACAAATGACGATGAAGTTCCCTTGAGACAGTTGGATTAACTTGTCTTCATAAATAACGTGATCACGAGGTGATATTCCATCTGTATAATGAAAAAAAAAGTTAAATAAACCAGAGATCAGCTGGATGTAGAAATGCCGTTATCACAATCTAGGCTTTAAACTTGATGTTTAACGTCATTCTGTCCGTAAAGCGACGACTTGTAAAGACTGGAACGCAAAAAACGTTCTTTGCATCCTACAATAACAATCCGTCATTAGTGGTACATGTATCTCAGTAGAGTCTTACAAAGCCACAAGCTAACCCGATACCAGTAATGTTAAGGTAATTCCCTTGAAACTGTTCTACTATCAAACTTTTTTTGAAACTTGGAGTAATGAACATTCATGGTATGAACATTATATAAAATGCAATAAAAAAATGGGGTCACCGTGCTTGTTTACGCGTCAGCAAGCTCTTAAAATGGGGTATTTTTACCGGTTGCGCGTTAAAAGTTCGAATCACCTTCATACAGAATTAAATCTTGGTTACTTGAAAGGAACAAAGTTTTGTCTTGAAAGTAAAGCTTCATTTACTGACATAAGCAGTATTGCATTTAAGCCGTTTTTGATTGCCTGGTTGCGGGAATATTGCACTTTTTCGGACGGTTCCGTGGCTAACTTGAAGTCCTCGCCTTGGCCAAAATACACCCAGTTGGGAACTACTTTCCAAAAGGAATCATGTTCTACTATCAAACCTTTTTTCCTCTTCAAATATGTTTTTCATTAGACTGTTTTAGCAAATACCTAAAAGAAAAATCGGGGTCACCGTGCTCGTTTAAGAGAAAAGGAGAATTTATTCCGTTATCAAGCTTAGTTTGAGGGAAATCTCTTACGTTTTGCACGTGCACGCCCTCGTGTGTGCGCGCTGATGACGTGAAAATCGTGCGCAGTAGGGATGCGCAATGAAATACTGAGGGAATTACCTTAAGTGTCCACGAATTTAGGCTGCACTTAGGAAAAGTTGCAAACAGTAAGCGGAACAGTTGAATGCTTTCATCTAAGGACCCACGGCCGGATCTAGAGTCCATCTTATACAGATGTCCATTAACAATGAGCTATCTTTAATGAATACCATGGACATTACACCTAATTGCAATAACGTTGTCACAGAAAAAAAAGCAAAAAGCAAAAAGCCAAATAGGAATTAATTAGGGAAATTTAAATTTCATTGTTCTTAGATACTGTATATGAATAAAAACTACAATTTTTTTTGCTGCCCTTCATTTATATTATATTTTTCATTCATCTACAGTATCTGAGAACAATGTAAATTTAATTTCCCCTAATTAATTCCTAATTGGCTTTTGCTTTTTGCTTTTTTCTATGACAACGTTATTGCAATTAGGTGTATGTATCAATGATGCTTTCACAACTGTAGATACTGGTTCTCACGACAGCCGCATATATAGGTGGACACCTTTTCTGCGGACCAGTCTGGTATCCCTCGCAAGAAACTGCGTTTTTATATGACGGAAGTCATAGCACAGAACGCTTTGATTTGGAAAGTCATGTAGCAGCGAAAACAGTGGTAACACCGGCAATGTTATTCGACAAAGAAGTTTTACCTCTCCACTGAAAACCCATTTTATTGTAATACGTGAGATTGTCTGGTTTTGTGGCATCGTGAAAAGCTATAAGGTCTAACTCACTTCCTGAAAGAAATGTTTAAACACAGTTAGTAATCGCAATTCGGTTGCTAAATTTTGCGAGGTTTTGATGGAATAGTACGTTTAGTGGAAGAAATAAACATCATCAAACTTATTTTAAAATGAAGGGGCGGCCTCCCGAGGGCTTTTGAGGAACAAGGGATCACGATAATTTAGTTCAAGGGAACAAG
>JAHPZR010020849.1:55000-62500 GCA_019787425.1 Platygyra sinensis | reverse complement strand
TCGTTATGGCGGAGTTCGTTATAGCAGGGTTTGTTTCCACATATTTTACTGTAATTCTGCCGGGCTTTCAAATGTTGTTCGTTATGGCGGGGTTCGTTATAGCGGGGTGCTACTGCATATAAGTAAGAACCTTTAGAAAACAGTTCTAAGAAAGCACGCGCGCTGATTGGTTGAAAATCGTGTTTGTATAACTCGATGGAGACACAGAACTAGCGCACGCTGTTGACGTAGTGATGGCGCGAGCAAAGAGAATTTACATTTTGATAATCAAAGTTAACAAATTGTTTTCCTTTTTCTCGTCGTGGTGTTTTCTAAAAGAAATAGAAAACATGTACTTCGTGTTTGTATCGAGTTATACAAACACTCGTGAAAGTTTGGAAGAACTCGAAAAAGCTGTGGAAACACTCGCCTGCGGCTCGTGTTCCCACAGCATTTCTCGTTCTCCCAAACTTCCACTCGTGTTTGTATAACTCGATACAAACACGGAACATGTTTTCTATTTCTTAATTACAATAAGACACTTCGAATAATTTACCTGTTAGTAATAAACGAACTTAAGCTTAGAACTAAACTTACCCGGAACTTGTGGAAGTAGAGGTTGTTTTATTTAAGGAAACTGTAGAGGTTTTTGGCTTCGAAAGGCTCGTGTTTGGGGAAAACATTTTAGATCTGTCAAAATATACAAATAGACAAAAGTAATGTCTCTGAGGCCAAAAATAAAAAATCCGGTAGTATATAACGGATTAAATTTGGTATGAAAACTGGCAAGCAAACCACATTTTTACTAGAAGAAGGGCGGAACTTGCTTTAACCAATCAGTGAGTAGGCGCTGTCTTTTCAGCCAATCGCATGCATACTCGAAAACACCTATGTTCTGACCGACATGACTTTCCCGCGCTTTTGACAGAGCGGGAAGTTGAGACCCCAAAAATTGACGGCTATAACATCAGATGGTCCTAGAAAAGGTCCTAAAAGAAATATTTTATTCTTTGAAGATCAAACTTTTATCCATAGACAACACTAAAATAAAATAATAAAAATACAAAACAAAAAGAAGCGAAACGTGCCTTGGAGTCGCCGCGGTGTAACCAGATGATTTGACTTTTGAGTTGAATGTGAGAGGCTGATCACGAACACCTGTTTTAATCCCTAAAAATATTGAATTTAAAAACAAAGATCGTCTAGCATTAATAAGACTCAGACAAGAAAAGAAAAGAAAATCTGTCGGACAAAACTGACCTTTCTGGGATGTATTCTTTTGTTGTTGTTGTTTTGCCGTTGTTTTTGGCACTAGCTCTGCTCTTAAGGGTGAATTACTACAAAGAGGAGAGCTGAAAAAAAAAAATAAACAAAACTGTTACAAAAGAAGTAACCTTCGCTTGAAAATTGATTGACATTGTACGGAGAAATGAAATTTTGATCACCATTGTAACCATGGCAACCATACTTTGAAAGGACGGTAACACTGTTTGTTACCATCTCTGCTCCCCTTGTCGCGGACGTCTCCTCGTCTTGGTTGCCAAGGGAACTCAAACCTACTGACTGTGAGAACCTTTGAGACAACACCTAAAAAAGTACAGAAAACCAGAATTAAAATTAAGGAGGATACGTTAGACTACAATCTTAGACAAAATAAAACGAAACGATTATCCCCCATCTCCCCCCCCCCCCCCCCCGAAAAGCAATGATGAAGGCGCGAAAGAGCAAAAACGCGCCATTTTGGCATCATTGAAATGGGGGGAAGGGTGGTTCAGATTTCTCATTTATTTTGTCCAAGATTGTCGTCAGAGCCCCTTAAGAATTTCCGATCGTGTAGTAAGCGAAAAAATGACACTAGCAAAGCAATCACGAGGGGGTGGGGGTGGGCATTCTGTATTGAACTGTCGTCTTAGAAAATAGAGAGGAGATGTAGTAGTAGTAGGCCTCCGTCGGTCAGGGTCGACCATGGGTTAAGCATCCTAATTGTGTGCTAGACTGGAGCATCGGCGACTATGACTGTGGAGACCGATGCGTGAATGGCAGTCCTTGTTGCAAGTATTGCATGTGTACGCTGACTGTTTGGACAGAGCTGACGCAAAGCTTTCTGCGGACCCGCCTCTCTGTGGCGGCTTGTGTCAGCTTGTCTTCTCCTGTTTTGAGGTGCTTGGTCACGGCTCCTCTCCATTGTGACCGATCAGCTGCAAGGTTTTCCCAGGTCTCTGGGAAAACCAGGAGATGTAAAAACACACTAAAACATTAAAATTGTACAATTCATGCTCTCGCAAGTGTTTTATTTCGCTTTAATTCTCACGTTTTGGGAAACAAAAGAACAAAGTGAAAAGAGACAAACTTAAAAGACAGAATATTTAGCATGTGGCAGTTAGAGCCGCTTCTCATACCTCAGTAGCGTTATCTTTTCCTTGTTACTTGTCGGAATTCTAATGCTGACAACATTGACAGTGTTTTGAAACAAGCTGCCAATAACACAGGTAACCTGAAACAAGACAAAATTCAAAAGCAGCTTGAACTTTAAATGATATATTTATACTTGTATAGCAATGAAACCTTACAAACGTTGGCAATAATGAAAGGTTTTCTTTAATATGTTTTAAACGACAAAACAATTGTTTTCTCTGCTTAATACTCACACTACCGTTTGGTCTTTCAGCAAAGGCAAATGAACCTGGTGTAGATATATTGTACTGTATCTCATCCAGTTCATTGCTGGATAAAACAGGCTCTGAAAAAAAATCAAATAATTGATAAACTCTCTTTTTTTCTTTTCAAATTGAAAAGCTTGCTGTAAGGGAACAATATCACCATTCATTTCTGAACATGCAATCTGCTATCTGTAAGTTGAGTTGTCAGAAACTTTGCAAGGATGAAAAATTATCAGATAATTATCATTATAATACATCAAATATTTTCGCTTGCGTGCAATTGGTCTAAACATGTCACGTGACCGAATATTCCCCCGCTAAAACTGGGAATCGAGATATCCAAGCATATTCCCTAATTTTCAAAACTACGCGCGTTGCGAAAAAGATTTGAACGATATTATCTGTTCCTCGAAGCTCACGGTTCCTACGCTCTCGGAAAACTGTCCGCTTCTCGGACAAATATCCTAGCGAATTTTTGCGCCAAATGGAGGCTATTAGATAGATAGAAACTTTATTTATGTGTCAAGAAGAAGCTAGCCGAGGGGCAAGCCCTCTACTAATAGGGGACACCTAAAGTTAGATAAAAAAAATAGATACAATAGTTGAGTAGATAAAAAATCTATACAATATGCTACAAATTGTTAGCTAAGTATTAAAGCTAAGTACTAAAATGCTAAAATTATGATACTATAGTACTAAATACTATAACACTTAAAACTAAGTGATGAAATACTAAAATTATTACCGATGAGACATCAACTATCACACAGAAGACATCCTTTGCATCTATCATCAATAAGAGATGTCAGATCCTTGTTACGTATTCGGTTTTTAAACTCACTTAATGATTTACACGTTTTTTAGCTATTGTTTATATATCGTATTCAATTGAACCATTTCAGTCCTGACAGAATTTTGTAAAGAGAAACTCATTTTAACTCACCTTGGAAATCTAAAACATAAAGTGGCTCTCGACTATTACAGTTTAATAAAAGAACGGCAGCTGTAGTTGCTATGGCAACAATAGATGGAACATGAAATACGTCCCTAGGAGTAGGTGAAAAAAATATAATTACTCTCAATAAGAATCTTTTACTTACACAATAGGCGTTATGACCTAATGGGCAGTGCATGTTGGACTGCTGGTAAAGATGTCTGATCCAGGTTTGACTATGTGCAGGGTTGATACAGTCAAGTGTTGCCTTTTTCATTTGACAGGCTTTGGAATTTTCTTACTTGTAGGTTTCCAGCAGAATATTGTTATAGCCATTTTTATATATGGTTACCGGTAGTTCCATGAGAAGAGAAGATGAATCAAATGCTGTTAAATGTGATAGCTACCCCAGCAGCCAAGATGGGCTATCTTGAATTAGGTTCCTAATGGCATGTTAAAATATAAATCCTTCTATGAAAATGCTTATCTGGTCAACAAGGCTGATATTGGCCTTACTCCTTTTGCATGATTATGGGAAAACAACACCAACAAATTGAATGTATATTATTCTGTCTATGTTATTGTCATTAATGAGATATGGATGTGCAACTCTGACAGGAGCACAGTCTGGTTCCGACTGGAGCACGGTCCGGTACGAAGTACTAAGAGGAAAAATGGGGTGGGCGGGTGGGTTGCGTGTCGACTGATTTTGATTTCTTGCTCAACAACTTATGCCAGAGTGTCCTTTTCCTTTTATACAATCCACAGCCACCAATGAGGGAGCTTGCTAGTCTCAAGGGAAACACCCTTCGCGTGAAGAATGTCGTTAATGGCCTTGATCACACCAGAATATTTATATGCAAATGACTTTGCATAGTACCTGGAAAATTTTGATCAGATGCTTGGTCAATAATCCATATATAGAGAGAACTGATGGAAGTCTGTTTTCTCTCAAAAATTATGGCAAGGATTACAATGTAGGATATTTCAGACAAGGGAGACTGCTGGGTTGTTCTTAACACTTTGGATCAGACAAGTGTTCTGTGAACACCAATTCGGGTTGAGACAAGATAAAAAGGTCTGTTTTACTTCTTGTGAGTGCAGGTCCATGTTGCAGCCCAATCCCTTCTAGTCAAAAACATCTCACCTGGATCCCCTGCCGTGTTTTCAAGAAAGAAAAAGAGTGCCAGAAGTCTTAAGAGACATTGTGACAAATGTGTTTCCCATGAACATGACACAAACCTGGTAAGCTCTCAAAACCAGGTTCTGATTTAGAGTCTAATATCACTAACAACCCTCTTATTTAGCTGTGAATCCCCATTAGTCCTTACAAAATTCCTGCGTTACCTACTTTATAGCCGATCCACTTTGTGAGCCAAATAGGACCTTGTGTAGAGCCACACTAGTGTTTTCCTCAGTACAAGGCTGTTGTTGATTCCTAATAAAACAGACACCAAGCACTGTTGTTCCTGGTTCCAAAGCTGATTCCTTTTCATCATCAGAGACAACCTGCTTTTGCCATGATGGCTGACTGCTGATGAAGGACGGTCCATCATTTGATATGGCCTTAGGTGTTTCCTTGTGATTCCTGTATTTCTGTAGTAGCTGACCAACATCCAGCTCAAATAGGCATCGATAACCACAATCAGGTGTCAGGTCATACATGTGAAGCTTAAAAGTTGCAAGTAGCAGCAATTCAGTATTTTATGATAACTTCAGAAATTCTCACATGCTCATTGGCTAATTTTCATTGTCAATAAGTGGACAGACAAATGAATTTATCATTTCTGCTATGCCTCAACACAATTGACAATTTGTTATCGAAAAAAACAAATTGACGTCAGTTTTTCATGCACCTGTCCTATCACTGAGAATGAATTGCATCATGACATTGTCAAAATAGTCTGCAGATCCACTTGGCTATTGCCTTGTGGATCTATAGCTACTTTTGACAATGTTAGGACAAAATTCATGATCAACGACAGGAAAGACACATGGAAAACTGATGTAAATTTGTTAGTATATAGGGTTTGAAAGCCAGGGACATAAAAATTAGTTACATAACTACTTTACATGTATGATTGTTTTTAACTAGGCTTCAAATGCAGCAAAAAGCAATGCCAGGCAGCTGTATTTGCAGGCCATTTTACCAGAATCGTACATTACAGGCATATCCTAAGCTTCTATTTTATGTAAGAAGCCAGTAATTTGGTTCATGAGCCCTTGAATATATAATCATGAGATCAGAATTGGACAAGGAGATGCTTTTTCGTTCATAAGTTGTGTTGTTCCATTATTAAGTAAATTAATAACTACCTTTCCATCAGCAGAACCGATAGCCATCTGATCTTGAACAGTGTCAATGTCCAGTGAAAGGAATGGGTGGGCTGAAAGATTTCAAGGGTTTGTAAACTTCCAATAATAAGAAAGCCCAAAATAATAGAGCATCCCTCATGTAAACTAATTTCTCATTATTAAACTGCCATGATAACAATGGAGCTCCTGTGTACCAAAAGTGTGAGAGTGGAGACCCATACCTTAGAGAATTTGGTAACCCATTGATCTAAAAAATTTTGGTTGTCACATGATTCCTGTCTGTACATACGTCCATATGCAAGTAAATCAAAAAAGAAGACAGTACCACCATTACCATAGCTACATCTTTGATTTTAGGCATCCATGTTATGGTTAATTGACAGTTATCAAAACTTGTAAGCTACCTGCTGACCAGTGTCACGTGATTATATCTTGGGTTCAGGTTTAGAGCTCATCAAGATCACATGTTTCTTTGAAGTTGAACACTGACCAGGGACTAGTTTTTTAGTAATCGCTAGCACATGCCAGGATATTACTCCGAGGAGGAGGAGGATACAACATTTGGGCCCAAAAATCAACCTCTGGCACGTTATTGAATTTGCATTTTCTTCTGACATTTAAATTTAACTACTGCGAAAAAAAATAGCAAAACCACATGCTGAGCAATTAAATGCCCAGAAAATTGATCATTTTTTACATACATACATACATACATAATTTATTTGATGAAGCAGGTTATAAAAATGGGCAAGACAAAAGTCCTGATGTGGACCTGCACTATCTAAGTAATACATAAATTAATTAACTATATATAAATAAATAATAATAGTTAAATAAATATTAATGACAATAAATTATGACTAATTTTAAAAATATTGGAATGAGATCAGAATGAGTTTCTGATCCCCAAAAAACAAATAAATCTCTTTTTCTTTATGGTTAGTTATTGCAATCAGGAGCTCCACTTTTAGGCCTGGCTAAATTATGATATTCTACATCATTACATGTCCAAGAATGCAACAACCAAACCTGCAGCTGAGAAAGAAGACGAGATTGTGTTATTCCCGAAAATTTCAATAATCCTTCCACAGAGGGTTTTTTGGGTTTGCCCCCTCCTCCCCAATACCTCTGAAAATTCCAGTTTTACAGGTAGTTCCTACTCTGGCTTTGCTTTTGAGACTTCAATCACCTTTCGAATTTCCAATAACCCTTCCTAGGATGGGTATGGCTATTTTCTGGAACCATAGATCCTAAAAAAACCTCTACATACATCCTTACTATATATCCTAGCAGTGTGCCCAAGTATTCAAGGTTGTTTTAGTTCCCTATTCTGTGGAGGTTGTTTTGGGTGCTAGCTTTTCTTTAACTTCAGGCAATGTTGATTTTCAGTGATGTAATGCCCGGCCTCGAACTCAAGGATTGAAACTGTCTTGTTAAAGGTCTAAAATTATATGTCCGTTGGTTCTGGTAGTTGGACACAAAAAATAAATATGTTTCTCTTCGTCTTAAATTATTGTTTCATGCTTCAATACAGCCAGTAACACTTAACTTAAAGTTTGACAATTTTGGTAGAATCACCCTACCTGACAAAATTGCTGACTGATAGAGCAG
>JAHPZR010020849.1:0-47500 GCA_019787425.1 Platygyra sinensis | reverse complement strand
TTGAAGCATGAAACAATAATTTAAGACGAAGAGAAACATATTTATTTTTTGTGTCCAACTACCAGAACCAACGGACATATAATTTTAGACCTTTAACAAGACAGTTTCAATCCTTGAGTTCGAGGCCGGGCATTACATCACTGAAAATCAACATTGCCTGAAGTTAAAGAAAAGCTAGCACCCAAAACAACCTCCACAGAATAGGGAACTAAAACAACCTTGAATACTTGGGCACACTGCTAGGATATATAGTAAGGATGTATGTAGAGGTTTTTTTAGGATCTATGGTTCCAGAAAATAGCCATACCCATCCTAGGAAGGGTTATTGGAAATTCGAAAGGTGATTGAAGTCTCAAAAGCAAAGCCAGAGTAGGAACTACCTGTAAAACTGGAATTTTCAGAGGTATTGGGGAGGAGGGGGCAAACCCAAAAAACCCTCTGTGGAAGGATTATTGAAATTTTCGGGAATAACACAATCTCGTCTTCTTTCTCAGCTGCAGGTTTGGTTGTTGCATTCTTGGACATGTAATGATGTAGAATATCATAATTTAGCCAGGCCTAAAAGTGGAGCTCCTGATTGCAATAACTAACCATAAAGAAAAAGAGATTTATTTGTTTTTTGGGGATCAGAAACTCATTCTGATCTCATTCCAATATTTTTAAAATTAGTCATAATTTATTGTCATTAATATTTATTTAACTATTATTATTTATTTATATATAGTTAATTAATTTATGTATTACTTAGATAGTGCAGGTCCACATCAGGACTTTTGTCTTGCCCATTTTTATAACCTGCTTCATCAAATAAATTATGTATGTATGTATGTATGTAAAAAATGATCAATTTTCTGGGCATTTAATTGCTCAGCATGTGGTTTTGCTATTTTTTTTCGCAGTAGTTAAATTTAAATGTCAGAAGAAAATGCAAATTCAATAACGTGCCAGAGGTTGATTTTTGGGCCCAAATGTTGTATCCTCCTCCTCCTCGGAGTAATATCCTGGCATGTGCTAGCGATTACTAAAAAACTAGTCCCTGGTCAGTGTTCAACTTCAAAGAAACATGTGATCTTGATGAGCTCTAAACCTGAACCCAAGATATAATCACGTGACACTGGTCAGCAGGTAGCTTACAAGTTTTGATAACTGTCAATTAACCATAACATGGATGCCTAAAATCAAAGATGTAGCTATGGTAATGGTGGTACTGTCTTCTTTTTTGATTTACTTGCATATGGACGTATGTACAGACAGGAATCATGTGACAACCAAAATTTTTTAGATCAATGGGTTACCAAATTCTCTAAGGTATGGGTCTCCACTCTCACACTTTTGGTACACAGGAGCTCCATTGTTATCATGGCAGTTTAATAATGAGAAATTAGTTTACATGAGGGATGCTCTATTATTTTGGGCTTTCTTATTATTGGAAGTTTACAAACCCTTGAAATCTTTCAGCCCACCCATTCCTTTCACTGGACATTGACACTGTTCAAGATCAGATGGCTATCGGTTCTGCTGATGGAAAGGTAGTTATTAATTTACTTAATAATGGAACAACACAACTTATGAACGAAAAAGCATCTCCTTGTCCAATTCTGATCTCATGATTATATATTCAAGGGCTCATGAACCAAATTACTGGCTTCTTACATAAAATAGAAGCTTAGGATATGCCTGTAATGTACGATTCTGGTAAAATGGCCTGCAAATACAGCTGCCTGGCATTGCTTTTTGCTGCATTTGAAGCCTAGTTAAAAACAATCATACATGTAAAGTAGTTATGTAACTAATTTTTATGTCCCTGGCTTTCAAACCCTATATACTAACAAATTTACATCAGTTTTCCATGTGTCTTTCCTGTCGTTGATCATGAATTTTGTCCTAACATTGTCAAAAGTAGCTATAGATCCACAAGGCAATAGCCAAGTGGATCTGCAGACTATTTTGACAATGTCATGATGCAATTCATTCTCAGTGATAGGACAGGTGCATGAAAAACTGACGTCAATTTGTTTTTTTCGATAACAAATTGTCAATTGTGTTGAGGCATAGCAGAAATGATAAATTCATTTGTCTGTCCACTTATTGACAATGAAAATTAGCCAATGAGCATGTGAGAATTTCTGAAGTTATCATAAAATACTGAATTGCTGCTACTTGCAACTTTTAAGCTTCACATGTATGACCTGACACCTGATTGTGGTTATCGATGCCTATTTGAGCTGGATGTTGGTCAGCTACTACAGAAATACAGGAATCACAAGGAAACACCTAAGGCCATATCAAATGATGGACCGTCCTTCATCAGCAGTCAGCCATCATGGCAAAAGCAGGTTGTCTCTGATGATGAAAAGGAATCAGCTTTGGAACCAGGAACAACAGTGCTTGGTGTCTGTTTTATTAGGAATCAACAACAGCCTTGTACTGAGGAAAACACTAGTGTGGCTCTACACAAGGTCCTATTTGGCTCACAAAGTGGATCGGCTATAAAGTAGGTAACGCAGGAATTTTGTAAGGACTAATGGGGATTCACAGCTAAATAAGAGGGTTGTTAGTGATATTAGACTCTAAATCAGAACCTGGTTTTGAGAGCTTACCAGGTTTGTGTCATGTTCATGGGAAACACATTTGTCACAATGTCTCTTAAGACTTCTGGCACTCTTTTTCTTTCTTGAAAACACGGCAGGGGATCCAGGTGAGATGTTTTTGACTAGAAGGGATTGGGCTGCAACATGGACCTGCACTCACAAGAAGTAAAACAGACCTTTTTATCTTGTCTCAACCCGAATTGGTGTTCACAGAACACTTGTCTGATCCAAAGTGTTAAGAACAACCCAGCAGTCTCCCTTGTCTGAAATATCCTACATTGTAATCCTTGCCATAATTTTTGAGAGAAAACAGACTTCCATCAGTTCTCTCTATATATGGATTATTGACCAAGCATCTGATCAAAATTTTCCAGGTACTATGCAAAGTCATTTGCATATAAATATTCTGGTGTGATCAAGGCCATTAACGACATTCTTCACGCGAAGGGTGTTTCCCTTGAGACTAGCAAGCTCCCTCATTGGTGGCTGTGGATTGTATAAAAGGAAAAGGACACTCTGGCATAAGTTGTTGAGCAAGAAATCAAAATCAGTCGACACGCAACCCACCCGCCCACCCCATTTTTCCTCTTAGTACTTCGTACCGGACCGTGCTCCAGTCGGAACCAGACTGTGCTCCTGTCAGAGTTGCACATCCATATCTCATTAATGACAATAACATAGACAGAATAATATACATTCAATTTGTTGGTGTTGTTTTCCCATAATCATGCAAAAGGAGTAAGGCCAATATCAGCCTTGTTGACCAGATAAGCATTTTCATAGAAGGATTTATATTTTAACATGCCATAAGGAACCTAATTCAAGATAGCCCATCTTGGCTGCTGGGGTAGCTATCACATTTAACAGCATTTGATTCATCTTGCTCTTCTCATGGAACTGCCGGTAACCATATATAAAAATGGCTATAACAATATTCTGCTGGAAACCTACAAGTAAGAAAATTCCAAAGCCTGTCAAATGAAAAAGGCAACACTTGACTGTATCAACCCTGCACATAGTCAAACCTGGATCAGACATCTTTACCAGCAGTCCAACATGCACTGCCCATTAGGTCATAACGCCTATTGTGTAAGTAAAAGATTCTTATTGAGAGTAATTATATTTTTTTCACCTACTCCTAGGGACGTATTTCATGTTCCATCTATTGTTGCCATAGCAACTACAGCTGCCGTTCTTTTATTAAACTGTAATAGTCGAGAGCCACTTTATGTTTTAGATTTCCAAGGTGAGTTAAAATGAGTTTCTCTTTACAAAATTCTGTCAGGACTGAAATGGTTCAATTGAATACGATATATAAACAATAGCTAAAAAACGTGTAAATCATTAAGTGAGTTTAAAAACCGAATACGTAACAAGGATCTGACATCTCTTATTGATGATAGATGCAAAGGATGTCTTCTGTGTGATAGTTGATGTCTCATCGGTAATAATTTTAGTATTTCATCACTTAGTTTTAAGTGTTATAGTATTTAGTACTATAGTATCATAATTTTAGCATTTTAGTACTTAGCTTTAATACTTAGCTAACAATTTGTAGCATATTGTATAGATTTTTTATCTACTCAACTATTGTATCTATTTTTTTTATCTAACTTTAGGTGTCCCCTATTAGTAGAGGGCTTGCCCCTCGGCTAGCTTCTTCTTGACACATAAATAAAGTTTCTATCTATCTAATAGCCTCCATTTGGCGCAAAAATTCGCTAGGATATTTGTCCGAGAAGCGGACAGTTTTCCGAGAGCGTAGGAACCGTGAGCTTCGAGGAACAGATAATATCGTTCAAATCTTTTTCGCAACGCGCGTAGTTTTGAAAATTAGGGAATATGCTTGGATATCTCGATTCCCAGTTTTAGCGGGGGAATATTCGGTCACGTGACATGTTTAGACCAATTGCACGCAAGCGAAAATATTTGATGTATTATAATGATAATTATCTGATAATTTTTCATCCTTGCAAAGTTTCTGACAACTCAACTTACAGATAGCAGATTGCATGTTCAGAAATGAATGGTGATATTGTTCCCTTACAGCAGCTTTTCAATTTGAAAAGAAAAAAAAGAGAGTTTATCAATTATTTGATTTTTTTTCAGAGCCTGTTTTATCCAGCAATGAACTGGATGAGATACAGTACAATATATCTACACCAGGTTCATTTGCCTTTGCTGAAAGACCAAACGGTAGTGTGAGTATTAAGCAGAGAAAACAATTGTTTTGTCGTTTAAAACATATTAAAGAAAACCTTTCATTATTGCCAACGTTTGTAAGGTTTCATTGCTATACAAGTATAAATATATCATTTAAAGTTCAAGCTGCTTTTGAATTTTGTCTTGTTTCAGGTTACCTGTGTTATTGGCAGCTTGTTTCAAAACACTGTCAATGTTGTCAGCATTAGAATTCCGACAAGTAACAAGGAAAAGATAACGCTACTGAGGTATGAGAAGCGGCTCTAACTGCCACATGCTAAATATTCTGTCTTTTAAGTTTGTCTCTTTTCACTTTGTTCTTTTGTTTCCCAAAACGTGAGAATTAAAGCGAAATAAAACACTTGCGAGAGCATGAATTGTACAATTTTAATGTTTTAGTGTGTTTTTACATCTCCTGGTTTTCCCAGAGACCTGGGAAAACCTTGCAGCTGATCGGTCACAATGGAGAGGAGCCGTGACCAAGCACCTCAAAACAGGAGAAGACAAGCTGACACAAGCCGCCACAGAGAGGCGGGTCCGCAGAAAGCTTTGCGTCAGCTCTGTCCAAACAGTCAGCGTACACATGCAATACTTGCAACAAGGACTGCCATTCACGCATCGGTCTCCACAGTCATAGTCGCCGATGCTCCAGTCTAGCACACAATTAGGATGCTTAACCCATGGTCGACCCTGACCGACGGAGGCCTACTACTACTACATCTCCTCTCTATTTTCTAAGACGACAGTTCAATACAGAATGCCCACCCCCACCCCCTCGTGATTGCTTTGCTAGTGTCATTTTTCGCTTACTACACGATCGGAAATTCTTAAGGGGCTCTGACGACAATCTTGGACAAAATAAATGAGAAATCTGAACCACCCTTCCCCCCATTTCAATGATGCCAAAATGGCGCGTTTTTGCTCTTTCGCGCCTTCATCATTGCTTTTCGGGGGGGGGGGGGGGGGGAGATGGGGGATAATCGTTTCGTTTTATTTTGTCTAAGATTGTAGTCTAACGTATCCTCCTTAATTTTAATTCTGGTTTTCTGTACTTTTTTAGGTGTTGTCTCAAAGGTTCTCACAGTCAGTAGGTTTGAGTTCCCTTGGCAACCAAGACGAGGAGACGTCCGCGACAAGGGGAGCAGAGATGGTAACAAACAGTGTTACCGTCCTTTCAAAGTATGGTTGCCATGGTTACAATGGTGATCAAAATTTCATTTCTCCGTACAATGTCAATCAATTTTCAAGCGAAGGTTACTTCTTTTGTAACAGTTTTGTTTATTTTTTTTTTCAGCTCTCCTCTTTGTAGTAATTCACCCTTAAGAGCAGAGCTAGTGCCAAAAACAACGGCAAAACAACAACAACAAAAGAATACATCCCAGAAAGGTCAGTTTTGTCCGACAGATTTTCTTTTCTTTTCTTGTCTGAGTCTTATTAATGCTAGACGATCTTTGTTTTTAAATTCAATATTTTTAGGGATTAAAACAGGTGTTCGTGATCAGCCTCTCACATTCAACTCAAAAGTCAAATCATCTGGTTACACCGCGGCGACTCCAAGGCACGTTTCGCTTCTTTTTGTTTTGTATTTTTATTATTTTATTTTAGTGTTGTCTATGGATAAAAGTTTGATCTTCAAAGAATAAAATATTTCTTTTAGGACCTTTTCTAGGACCATCTGATGTTATAGCCGTCAATTTTTGGGGTCTCAACTTCCCGCTCTGTCAAAAGCGCGGGAAAGTCATGTCGGTCAGAACATAGGTGTTTTCGAGTATGCATGCGATTGGCTGAAAAGACAGCGCCTACTCACTGATTGGTTAAAGCAAGTTCCGCCCTTCTTCTAGTAAAAATGTGGTTTGCTTGCCAGTTTTCATACCAAATTTAATCCGTTATATACTACCGGATTTTTTATTTTTGGCCTCAGAGACATTACTTTTGTCTATTTGTATATTTTGACAGATCTAAAATGTTTTCCCCAAACACGAGCCTTTCGAAGCCAAAAACCTCTACAGTTTCCTTAAATAAAACAACCTCTACTTCCACAAGTTCCGGGTAAGTTTAGTTCTAAGCTTAAGTTCGTTTATTACTAACAGGTAAATTATTCGAAGTGTCTTATTGTAATTAAGAAATAGAAAACATGTTCCGTGTTTGTATCGAGTTATACAAACACGAGTGGAAGTTTGGGAGAACGAGAAATGCTGTGGGAACACGAGCCGCAGGCGAGTGTTTCCACAGCTTTTTCGAGTTCTTCCAAACTTTCACGAGTGTTTGTATAACTCGATACAAACACGAAGTACATGTTTTCTATTTCTTTTAGAAAACACCACGACGAGAAAAAGGAAAACAATTTGTTAACTTTGATTATCAAAATGTAAATTCTCTTTGCTCGCGCCATCACTACGTCAACAGCGTGCGCTAGTTCTGTGTCTCCATCGAGTTATACAAACACGATTTTCAACCAATCAGCGCGCGTGCTTTCTTAGAACTGTTTTCTAAAGGTTCTTACTTATATGCAGTAGCACCCCGCTATAACGAACCCCGCCATAACGAACAACATTTGAAAGCCCGGCAGAATTACAGTAAAATATGTGGAAACAAACCCTGCTATAACGAACTCCGCCATAACGAAATTCCCCGCTCTAACGAATTGATTTTGACGGTCCCAAAGCACAATTTACCCCGTAATAACAAATATTTTGTCCTGTCGCTCGCAGTCAGTAAAAACGACATGATGATACAAATGGTTGATAAGTCAAACACGACTCCTATTGGTCAAGATAGGGAAACTTTGACCTTCAAAGTTTTGCTTTATTTAAATGTAGCTGTTCACGCGCTTTGTCTTGTCCGTTTGGTAACAATGATCAAATTGCATTTTACAAAGCAATAGTTTATTGAGTTTAACTCAAAAAATTTTAAAACTTTCTTTTCAAAGGGTGACATTGAAGGAATATCCCGTTAATAGCGAGGCGCCAACTAACTTGCACTTTAAAATTCCTCTCACTGATAAACCCACTCCTATCAACAGCGTCGTCTTTGCAGGTACGGCTGTAAATTGTGTGGTTTATACCTTAAACTACCGCTTATAAGTCCTGGGCCTATACAACTTCGTAAGAACTTTTAGATGGGCTTATTTTCTAGGGGGGAGGGGAGGGGGCTTGCTAGTAAAAACCAGAATATTAAAGCCCTGCGTTTCGAAACGAGCGGGTATAGCTGCAAATAGATTTTTAATTTACTAGTAATTAAGCTTTAAACATCGTATTAAAACGAACTCCAAAAAGGAAAGCTAGAGGGGACTTATATCCGCGGGCAGATTACAAGCAGCAGTTTGCGATTGTTGTGTTTAACTGCGCTTCTTTCTGGCGTGACGATACGTTGTATTGATTCCCGCTCCTTTTCCTAATTTGCAATGTCTGCATAGAAGTAAAAGGGAAAGGTAAGGTAAAAACCAGTTTAAATGTCTTGTTTTTTTCTTTATTCATTTATATTAACTTTGTTGGAAAAGGCGTGAGAGACCAATTTTATTTATGTTATTTTTCGCGTGTTTCTTATCATGGCTTTTTGTTAATCCGCAGGTGACGGAAAGCACATCGCTTGTGCTCTAGCTAATAAGAGTGCTCACATGTTAAGACCGCCACCTTCAACCAAAGAGACCGTGTTTACTGGTTAGAATGTCCTTTCTTGTAACTCCCTGTCATATTCATCTTGTAAAAAGTGAACCCTTTGAGCAGAGCTCTCAAAGTACGAAACTGGCTTGTTAACGGATCTGCTGACAATTTTCCCTTTGATGTGAAGTATATGAAATAATTCATATTTGAACTGCGGTTGTAGATGCAAGTGAAGAATGATCATCGCAGTTAATTTTCCAATTTAAGCAATTGGAAAGAAGAAGCCTGAAAAAAATCAGGGCTTCAACGGGATTCGAACCCGTGACCTCCGCGATACCGGTGCGATGCTCTACCAACTGAGCTATGAAGCCACACATTGGGAGCGAGGTCAATTTATTGAGTTCATATCACCCGTGGGGAATGAAATGATGTGAAGTATATGAAATAATTCATATTTGAACTGCGGTTGTAGATGCAAGTGAAGAATGATCATCGCAGTTAATTTTCCAATTTAAGCAATTGGAAAGAAGAAGCCTGAAAAAAATCAGGGCTTCAACGGGATTCGAACCCGTGACCTCCGCGATACCGGTGCGATGCTCTACCAACTGAGCTATGAAGCCACACATTGGGAGCGAGGTCAATTTGATCGATTGATCGATTGATCGATTGATCAATTGATCGATCGATTGATTGATTGATTGATTGATTGATTGATTGACGACAGATTTTAAAAGTGAGTGTTTGATAATCGATCATATAGGGCGTAGGTACGAGTCAGAAAAATTGTGTTTTTTATCTCCTCCAAGCTTAAATTGGATGTCCTGCCCATCGCCCAAGTCTTTGAAAAAACCTAGAACAATCCAGGACGTGATCTTTTGGTCTGATTTCAAACTTAACGGGTCTCTCTTTTTTTCTCTCTTAGGCCATGATGGATCAGTGACTAGCGTTAGCTTCAGCCACGACAGCCGCTGGCTGTTGACGTCATCATGTGACAGGACAGTCAGATTATGGAGCCCCACCCACTCAGACCCTTTGATGGTATTCTCGTCTGTCAATCACAACTTTGTCTCTGAACTTGATAGTTCCGCTAAAGCCAAGGTTTGTGTGGTTTTCGATTGAACTGATGTATTTAACTACGTATCGCCAAAGTAATTTACACCAAAACCAAGCTTGATCTGACAGTTTGCTGGACTTTTCCCGTTCCTGCCACCAGATTGATTTTTTTCCTATCTTTCCAGCCGTACGTTTCTTGTTTACCCGCTTAAGCTGCCGTTTTCTTCTTTTCCTGTGCTTTTCCACAGTGTTCACGTTTTGTCTGTACTTTGTACCGGCTTCCCGTTCTCCGCTTCGAATACTAAAGTAAACTAACTGTCCGTCTTAAGCGATCATCTGTGTAACGGGGTTTCAATGTAACCAGTTGGCTTATCATTACAATATCATTTACGTGCTGTATACCAGATCCTCAGTTCTGGAGTTGGTTAGTTAAAGCAATTTGTTATCAACAGAATTTTTCATGTGATATCTTTCTCGACAGGATAACCCTCCTTTGGCAAGGAAATTCTTCAAGCAAAGTTTTATTACGTGGATAAGTTCGTTCTTCTAGCCTGTGGAAATGGTCTTCACCTGTACAAGTACCACATTGACGCCGGCCAAAAAGATGACGTCAAAAGGTCAGGTCAGCGGTATACTGGATTCGAAGCATGCGTGAAACCATGTAACTGTTGCCAAGAATGGTCAAACCTGCCATAATCGGCCATTTCCTTAAGTCTACAGCGGGTCCCAGTTGTTCAAAGAAGCCGGGGTGAATAATACTTTCCATCGGATAATCACAATCGAATAGTTTGCCACGTCTTTTTTTCAACTCTTAGCCCTTTTAACATCATCATCATTTTGCTGTGTTCTTGGGCAAGAATCACTTATCTCCAACTACTGACTGGCTCATTAATGTACTTTATTTTCCAGTTTTGCGTGTGCACATCCCCTTGTCTATTGTTATTTGTGTGTGTGAGTGTGTGCGTGAACGGTAAATCGTGTCCATTGTTCTATGTTACGTAAGTGTATTTGCAAATTTCTTTCCGCTTGGCCCAGCCACTTAGCTCGACTAGCTTAGCTATTTCTAAGTGCTGTGCTTCTTCGTCCTTTGTAATTTTTTTCTTTGCTTTGTATTTAAAGTCACAACTCTATACTCGTAATATAATTTCTGGGCACGATTAAAGATTGTTTGTAGTGTGTTTGTTGTTTGTTGTTTGTTGTTTGTTGTTGTTTGAAGACCCTACTCTCACCGCAGTGCCTCTCTCCCCCCAGGTGTATAATGCTGGGGGTAACCCTGGCGATGGACTAGCATCCCATCCAGGGCGGAGTAGAAATACTACTAGGGCGCTTCCTTTTACCGACCAATACTGAAGTTTTCGGTCCTCGTTCACACGTCAATAACTATGCGGCTCAGATACCTTGTAGAATAATGCTCATTATGCTAAGGGGTAGAATTGTAAGACCTTAAAGTTAAATTCTTGGCTGTTTGGGTTCCTATAATGTCTTTCTCGCATTTTTTTGCGCGTAGTCATCAGCCTTGCTTCATTGTTTATCCTCTGTCTGTTTTGTTAATTGGTGGCTGGATCAAACTTGCGACAGATCCCTACGTAAATTCAGCAGTATTTTCATTTGACATCCCTTGTCATCAGTTGTAGTAAAACTGAGACGCTCTTGTGGGAACAAGTATTGCATGACAGTAATATTCACTTTTAACTTGGAATGGTTTAACTAAGATTTTTACCAAAAGATTTGAAAAGTAGAGGCAACTTTTTTGAACATAATAAACCAGTAACACAGAAGATAAATTGCACAATGGCTTATATGTGATTGATTCCATGACACATAGAATCTCCCCATTAAAGACTGGAAAGGTCAGAACCGATTAATACCGCAAGGCTTTGACCTGGGAATCAAGGTTCAGGGATGTATGCGCTCTTAAAAATTGCATGTTGATAGGCGGTAAACAATTCCTACCCACCTATAAGTCGGACCGTTGTTTATGAGTTTTTTCTAATGGAACCTTTCACCCCGCGTTGAGCTGGTGACGTTTTTTTTTGTCGCAGATACCAGACGAACACAACAGTTACAACTTGGGTAAAAAATCTTTCCGCAGGAGAGGGCGTCAGAATATAACGTGTTTTCCTCTCCGCTATCCAACGGATTTTCATTCCTGTATCCTTTCCTTACTCCACTGAATGAATTATTTAAAAGCTAGTTTTTTACAAGTAGCTGTTGGTATGTTCCCCCCCCCGTTTGAACGTCTTATTCAGATTATAGTTTTGTGCTGTGGCTTCCAATAAATTCCATCCAGGTCTTTGATGTGCACGCGGCTCGTCACAGTCGCGAGTGGTCCCCTGGTACGCGCCCATCTCTCCGGCCTGCCCACACGATACACCAAAACGAGGTAAGTCCCAGGGCCCGTTTTACAGTTGTCTTGCTCAGTGACCTGGCCTTTGAATGGCAGCGAGGCTGGAGGTGACCTTGTTTTGATAAAGACCTCACTGCTTTTGTTGTGTAATCAAGTTGTTCTTATGCTAACTAGCTGGCATTTACATGGGAAAACCAGAGAGGTCTGTATCAGACAAGTCACCTCCACCTTGCTTGCATCATTGGCAGGTAAATCATAAACCTGTAAAATGGCGCTATTGTGTCGATTTTTTTCCTGCCAAAGCTGGGATTGTAAGGCATGTCCTTGTCGCCTAACCCAGCTAGACGAAAAAACATATGAGTTTGGATGAAAGAAAAGTGCTGGAGGGTCGCTCGATGTGGTCTTTAAAATTCACAGGGGTTTTTTGATCTACTCATAGAAAACCGTTAAAATGACCACATGTGTAAGAATTAGCAACGCTGCTCTAAATGAAACGATTTGGTCCTATAACGAGAACTGCAGAATGTCTCGTGCGCTCATTAGCTAAGTTTCTTTCTTTGATCAATAAGTGACAGACCGATGAATTTATAATATTATAATCCGCTTGCGGCGAACAAGCGAGAGCGGACATTTTAACAATTTGTTAGCGTAAGAACATCATGGTCAATCCCTGAGTAATCCCTATTGAGTAATCCTTTGGGAAATGTTCATTACTTTTTAGGGTTTCTATGTTCGTCTCAGCACCCTCCTAATGCCTTCGACCTGTTTTTGACGGCTGCAGTGGGTGATGGGATAAAATTATGGACTTGCGCACTAACAGGTGTGTTCGACGTTATGACGGTCACGTGAACAGATCACAGCCAGTGGGTGTGGCGATCAGTGCGTGCGCAAGATTCATTGCTACTGGATCGGAAGACAGATCAGTAAGTCTAGATCAGCTAATATTTAGTTTAGATTTTGGACGTGCACTGGTTGACTAAGAAGCTTTATGTTTATGAGAGTATAAAGAAGAGAAGTGTTACATTCCCACTTGGAAAAGAGTAAGCCTACAGAACGTCATTTGAGGACAAAGGATAACATTAAAGAACATGACAAAAACAAAATTCGAAACCCAACAGATTGCGAAGTTTTGCGAGCCTCTTAGGAAACGTTGCCATTTGTTGTTTCAACTGTTTCTGTTTAGTTGTCCCAAAATGACTTTTCGAGCTTTTTTTTTTGGAGCGAGATTTTATAATTGTGATAATTCGCCGTCAAGGACGAATCTCTGAGAGTGCATATACCGCTGAGGATCAATAGTGTGCATTTTTTTCATGTCAAACAGACTCTTGCTACTTTGCTGACACGAGAAAACCATTCTCAGTTTACGTCAGCCATTGGTGATCATTAGTTACTGAGACTTTTTCTAGTGTGTCCAGTTTTGCGCGTGTTGAATCTCTATGATTAAGCTTATTAAGAAGCTAAAGCCATGTACATACGGTGATGACATACTCCTGTTATTTGAATGATACTTGAGAAATGTGGCTAGTCTTGTTCCGGGCTCTCGGTCAGTGGGGACGATCGTAAAGCAGCGCGGGACGAGCGGCGAGCTTACAGGCTCTCCCGACGTCCCCTCTTTCTCTACTGACCAGACCCCGCTCTTCGTTCGTCCTGCGCTGCTTTCCGATCGAAAACGGCTAAAATGTGGCATGAGAACTACTGTTTAAGGAGGTTGGAAAGGGTTTTTTGCTGCGCGGTAACAGGTTTTCTGGGAAAAAAATATGATGTAATGATTCTATGACGTTTCATTTATTTCCGTGGAAAATGTCACACTGATACGATAAACCAAACTGTAATTGGAAAGGAATTTGTGAAAACTAGTCTGGGGAAAATGAAAACTATTTCGAGCCTCCTTAAGCGAAACTCTCGTCGTGTTTTATGACAGTAAAATCCCGACTCTACCGAACTTTCTATATCAAGTTGTTTAAGTAAAAACTGTGATGGTTAGTAGAGTAATGTGGGAACATACCCTATCCTTTCAAGACTTCAAAATTTTCTGTAAAAAAACTCAACATGACCAGGGGAAAAGCTGCCTATGACCGAACGCGGTACGCTTGATCGATTGATCCGAGCTTTGTATGACACCATAGGTTAGCCAACCTTTCAATATTGCATGTCAATGCCGTAAACATGGGTGTTAAACAAATAATATTTCTAGGTAAAGGAATGTTAATCCCTTCTTCGTCATCAGTCATGTGTCGATGTGGTTATACTCGGAATATCGTTATTACATTTTGAAAATTAGGATCATAAATTTCCCAACATTAGCTTACATTACGCCTGATATGAATTTGCGAAAGTGACTATAAGACCACAGAAAAATATTTTAGTTTTTTTCCTCGAGGATCGTGCAAGCGATCCGCACGTTTTTTGAACGAAATTCTCATTTTTCGTCAGCTGAACGACTGAACGACCGACTAGCAAAGTGCACGTGAACAGCTCGTGTGAAATGTCTAGTTCCATAGCCGTCCACGTGATCAGGTGATGCAAACCGTCCATGTCAAAAGTTGTGGTCCAATATGTGAGTTTTGGAGAATAATTTCCGAGGGTATAATAAGGTAGAACGGGGAATTGCGTCCACGGGAGTTGTAGGGGAGGGGGAAGTATAGTTTTTCAGGTGCTTGTTATTCGCGGGAGAAAGTAGAAGTCGAAACTAAAAGAAACAACCATTCAAAGTACTCGGATCATCCGTAGAGAGCTTGGTCAACTGTTTGGGATTTTTCGAGCCTTAGAATGTCGTGGGTGTTGGGCGGCGACTTTAAAAGCCTCGCCCATCCTGTTAAGTAGGCGTTGTTGTTTTTGCTTAGAACCTGCAAATTGGAATTATTCAGTTTTGGTGCGGATAAATTCACTTCGTGGTAATTTGTGTCACTTTTTACTGTATTGTTGAATTGAACCAACATCGTATGTTGTCAGGTTAATCGGCACTCGACAGGGTCCAAGTGTCTGAGAATTTTTAATTTAACGAATCTTAATCAGGGTTAATCGCGCGAATTTTATTTGTGCGCTTCTGCCTTAGGCCCCAACCACACCACGTCGAAGAAATTTGAAAACAGGGCTTCACTCTGAAAATAGACTACGAATAGTCCCTCTTTCGCTTAGTCCGTCGAAAGAGACGCGAAAGAAACCCGCCGGAAAAAAAATGGCCGCGCGAGATCCTGGGGCGAGAAGCACGCCCAGGATCTCGCGCGACCATATTTCTAGCAAGTTTCTTTCGCGTCTCGCTCGATTGACTAAGCGAGAGATCAAGAGGGACTACTCATAGTCTAACACTACACCGGAGAAATTTGAAAATGCAATAATCACCAGTCAATTTGGATTTGCGTTTGAATAAACTCGCCTAGGGTAGTCGTGTGGTCATCGTTTTCAAAAAGGTCCGTTTTCAAAATGTTTTTCGTCCACATTAAAACGAAAAGCCCGCGTTTTCAAATTTCTCCGGTTTAAAGAGCGTTTTCGATAAGCTGCGTTTTCGTGACGGATTAGTTTCACGGCAGCTCCGTTTTCAAGTTCTTAAAGCTGCGTTTTCAAGTTCCTCCGTTTCGATAAGCTGCGTTTTCGTGACGGATTAGTGTGCACGGCAGGCCAAATAAAGCTGCGTTTTCACGTTCCTCCGTTTCGATAAGCTCCATTTTGATGACGGATTAGTGTGGACGGCAGGCCTAACCGTAGAGATAAAGCTGCGTTTTCAAGGGTAACGTATTGTGGACGAGCCCTTGATCAGGGTTAAGACGGAAATGTTTTTTGTGCGGTGACGGCCTCAGCCTGACCTCTTTCCGTGAAAATAGTATAGAGGGAGCTTATTCTTAACATTCACGATCGAGAAAAGGCTTAAGAATCTTATAGACCAGGGTAAAACCTCGACGAAACCGTAGTGTGTGGTCATTCAAATAACGGCTAATGATCACAACTGAAATTTGCTGATTGTTATTTTTCAGTACTTCGGCAACTTTCGTATCAAACGAACAATTTTTAATGACTATCTGTACATTTAAAGCAAAAAGGGTCTCGCGTAACATCTTGTTGCTGTAAAAATGTTCTGTTAAAAGTTTAAGTTCGCCCGCTCACAATTGTCTTCAGAACTCTTCTCTTGTAACATTACATACCTTTATCAATATGTCTGGAGTTTTGAAAACGGTGCTAATATCAACACAACCAGCCTAACACTTTTCCAAGAAAATACACAGGCCTTTTCCTTCAATCAACCTCAGGCAGTCTGTCAACACACAGCCTGTTCACCCACCTTGCTTGTGTCTGGCTGGCTGACTGCCGGCTGCTAAGCCTGCAGGGAATACCTAACCAAAAAGCCTCTCTCTTTGACCCTCCCCACCCCCAGGGAATAAAGCCTAGGGGCGCCCGCTTGCGGTATCATCTGGTCGCCAGGCACCTGGCTGTCGCCCGCAGCGCAGGCACGAAGGTTTTGCCCCAAGTTAGACACCGTTTTCAAAACTCCAGACATAAATAAAGTTAGCAAAAGTAGTATTTTCCGCGCGTTCAACATGAATATTGTTTTCATTTCAGGCTTACTTGTACGACATTCGAGGAAACACATTTTGCCATCGTCTTACTGAGCATACAGACGTTGTGTCAAGCGTTGTCTTTAATCCGGCTCAGCCTCAGGTAATTACCGTCGTCATATCACCATGACAACTTGCTGATCAGCCTGTATCACATTACTGAAAGTACGATTGGCCCCTTATCGATGCATTGGATAGGCACAGGCCATAAACATCGTTGAAAATAAACATTCTACCTCTTTTCTTTGTCACTGACAAGTGTAATTTATAGCAGCTCTCCTTGTCCTTGCACCCTCGATGTCAAATATACCGAACAAGTACATCTCATTCTCTAGCAAATTCTCCGACCACGAATGCAACCTATTATCTTCGTCCCCTCTACTAACTATGCCCTGTTTCAGTTGAAATTTGAAATGGTGACAACGCGAGTAGGAGTTGACAAGAATCGTGTTCTCTTGGAAAAAGAGATATTTTTTGTATAAACTTTAACACAGAATATTCACTAGGGACAAAACTAATCCGCAGAAAACTGAAACTGATCGAGAGCCCCAGGTGGCAAGAATTTAAAACTGCCGTCAGCGAAAAATCACTAGTCCAAATTTGGTAGCGCAAACTGCGTTGATAATTTATGAGCCACAATAAGTGTACTGTGCAAATCTCACCTGTATGTCAATCAGGTATCAATCGGCTGCTTTCCGTTTAAAGGTCTGATTTCTTTGTCGCCGTAAAACAATTCCGTTACCATTGCGACTTTTTAATCCGAGTCTTTAACCTTTTTTCCTAGCTTGTTACCGCCTCGCTGGACGGCAGGTTACGGTTTTATTCTGATCAAGTCAAGTAAAGCAACTTTGAGGTACGTTTTGCCTAAAATATGTTCTTGTCATCTATGAGTGGACTTGCTTTTACGAGCGACAAACGATGGGGAAAACCGGCAAACTGCATACAAAAAGGAACAGTTAGGTGATAAAAGTAAGCTAAACCGTCTGCTGCTTCGAAAACTCGCTACGCATATGATACGGCGGTTTAACAACTTCCAGTTGTGTTTCCTAGCTAAGTGTTCTTCTTGCCCTCCAACGCAGCCTAACGGTTTCTTTAGAAACTTAGGTCTTCTACGAAAAGTGGAATGATATCCTTTGCGTAGTGAAAACCGGGTGGAAACTGATCTCCTACAAGAGTCAAATCCGGGAGAGTCAAACGCTGGATCCACCAGGCTTAGTTTGGAATAAACACCGCGGGAGTTAAATCGAGGAATACGTCATTTGAACTGTAGGTCCGCGCATTCAGCTTCAGTAAACCTTACCTACCACGCTTTGGAAGAATGCACTTGTCAAAACGTTTCCAACATGGCTGGATAGTTTCATCAATCTTTCTATGTTTACGATACCATGGAACATGAGCTTCTGTTTCAACTATCAGAAAACATTCTAAAGAGTTGCAAACAAGGTAAACGTAGTGAAGGAAGAACTAGCCGTAAGATGAAGAATTGAAGCCCTATTTTTGACAGTCATACACCTTGCAAGAGACTCGCACTTAATTCAGGTTGTGAAACTGAATACGGCATGAGATGAAGTACGAGATACACTTTTCTCGGGTTATTCGAAGAATACGTTTATCCAAGTTGAATTATCTCTTTTCTTTTCTCAAAGGCTTTGCAAGTTCGTGTTTTGATGAATCCATTATAAACACTTGTAGCAAACAAACTTAAATACAACTCTTGACTATTAAGGTTGAAAGCAATTTATTACCGATATTTACTCCACTTGATCCAGCAAACGAGAGATATACTTACGTTTCAGTTTAAAATTGTTTTGTTCGTGGGATTGTTTCTGAAAAAAGTACTTTTTTCTACATAAAACGGAACTTGTTTCTTTTTTCTACTGTCCAAACAAAGTTACGTGCAAAACCTCACTCCAAGGTCTAAGCGGCGTAGCTTTGATTCGAAGTGTGGTCACGTCCGAGTTTTTTCAGCTCCCGCTCTGACTTTTCCGAAGTCCACACGAGTAGATGAATGACAGGCGAGTGTAAAATCGCATAACACAACACAAGATCATTTAAGACCGGCTCCGATAACCCACGGATCAAAATAACGGAAGGTGGGTTGGCCGGGGAATGTCTCTTCTTCCTTCGACCCACTCAGTTTAGAAAACCTTGCTTTGTTGTTTTTAAAATACTTCAGTGTGTTTTTTTTGGGGGGGAAGTGCCTGTTACCATCCACAAGTGTTTCTGCTTGGCTAACATTCGGTATCCTGATGAAGTTTCTAGCATGTGAATCGATCGGTTTTTCGCCTTGCAACTTAGCAAAAGAAAATGGTTGTATTTTACATGTTGGACGTGTAGTCATGCATTTCAATTTCCGGTTGCAGGTGCCCGTTTCGTTTTTCTCGCTTTCTTTTTACTGTCTGAGTAACAATAAATTCACTGTTGACAGCATCAATGGTTTTAAGCATGCCAGAAATCAGTAATTTGCCTGGATGCCCACAAGAAGGCAGAACATTTTATTTATGTCCATTCCGAAAGCGGAAGTGTTGCTGACATGACAGGAAGTTAGGGCCGTTGTTTACATTACATTCCTACGGCTTCCTCCAAATATGGAACAACTGTCAATGCTACCTGTCATTCTTGTCCAAATAAGGGGTTAGTGACGTCAACCGTTTCGATGGTTGAACTTGGGAAGCAAGAAAAAAGGAAGGACAATATTCGCCGGTTTGTGATTTCTTAGCAGAGCCGTTTTATCTCCGCTTTTTTGTTTGTGGAAGACAGCTCTTAAGCCGATTCAAAATTTTCCCGCTAACTTTAATCGAAACGTGACAGTTTGGATAGCAGTATTTGCAAATACGGATTGATATCTCTGCGAATTCCGGGCTGACAGTCGGTGAGTTGTAACTGCTGATTACACCACTACTTCACTACCTGCTAACGTTTGACAATGTTACCACCTCGTAGTTCGCCGATGGAGATTTTTCAAGGTTTCCTGGAGAACTTTGATTGAGCAAACGATTGCGTTGAAGAAATGTTTTGTCTTTGCGTGAGACAAGCGGTTCTGAATTTCGCAACTGTGATTTGTAAACCATTTTTCTGCAAGATCGGCGCATTTTTGTCCGATCTGAAGTCCCCCTACAGTATTGAAACCTTTCTAAAATGTCAAACTATACAATAGCTAGCTCAGCCCCTGATAATTAATACTTGCTTAAATCTTTCACTTCTTTATTGTAGGATGATAACAGAACGAGCTCACGGAGTTAAACGAAAGCTACCTGAAGTTGATGGTGATGGAGAGTTTCACGGCCGTTGTCTTCAACGACAAACAGTGTTCAATATTTCGATCTGCAAACTGCAGAAAAGCTTCACTAGGCCGGAGCCTGTCCTCTTCAGGACCGTGTTGATCTCTAATACGCTTCGTCTCATTGAAGAGGACATCAGAGAAGAACGTAGGACTTTGGAAACCACAGTTTTGAACGAACCTAGCGACGGAAAAACATTCGATAGAGCAGTAGAGCCAGTAACTCTCTCTGACCATAATATCGGCACGCGATCACGCGAAACTTCAAAAAGTTCTCTAACTTTTGAGCAAGAGCTGAACATTTTGGGTGATAAAATGATAAAAGAACTTGAACTCGACATAGAGAAGACTAACTTAAACGAAGTGCACGCCAGAGGCAAATTGGAAGCACCAGTTCAAAACCCCTCGCGCTCCGCCGATTCGAACAACAATACTTCGAGCTTCGAAGAACGCCACGAACGAACTGAACGAACGATCACGGATGACGTGATCCGAGAATTCACATGTGGAAGTCTTCTGGGGCTGGAGTTAACCGAAGAACTCGAGTTTAAAGACGTTGATGTTTCGCTCTACGACTTTGACGTTCCCAACGGATCGTTTCCGATCGATTTTGATGAATTCTGCAGTGCCTGGAACCTTGGATCAACTAGTGTTGCTGCACGAAGTTTGCCTTCGAGATGTAGTGACAGCGTAAAGCTTGAAAGAGCAATCGAACACACTTACGATGAACTTGACCAAGTAATGCAAATTCTAGTTGGATCTTAGCTAAAGTGCTATCTGACCATAAATTTCAAAGTGAAAAAAAGCTTTAAAGCGCTGTTTTTTTGTGCAGTTCATCTCAAATCCAAAGGATTCGCAGCAGAGGATATAGTCTATTTAGAAAGACGAGTTAGAAATTGAGATAATATTAAGTTTCAGCTTGTGGGCTTTAGTCTATTTATATTCGGCTTTGCCGATAGAATCCACAACTTTTTTTATATGCAATACGAAATAAATATTTTATGTGAATTTGGAGATGTATTTGAAGTTGTAACAGAGTATTTTTGCAGCATATTTGTAGGTAATTTATACTGTATTATAATATCAATATGTATAATACGGCAAGCTTTGTAAGTTTACCATGCTTTTGAAATGCAGTTTGCAGCCAAATAATTACGTTATCCAAAGAGGAAATTATTGAGTCAAGCCACTCAAGAAATATTTTATAAAGAAGTCACATTCTTTGATTTATGGAGCTCGAACGTTCGCAGCCTGCGTAGCTGTGAAGAATTTGGCTTATTTGCAGTTCCTTTTTCAGTGGAATCTGAATGTTTTCTTAATTTAGGAATACTTACACAGAACGACTGCCGTGCAATTGGCTGGAAATGATTGTGAATTAGCTTAGTTTGTGATTTTGAACTCCTAATGTATTGTGATAAATAAAAGTGGTCTAATAAATCATTCTTTTGAAAATTTAGAACTTTGCGGAGTGATGACGTAAGGTAAAAATATGCTACTCAAGAGTGCGGTGGTAATCCCCAACCACAGCACCTTATCTGACATTTTACTGAAGTAATTAATATGCTCTAAATGTTTTGGCAAAATAATTATCTGAAGATTGCCCGTAGAAGGTGTTTGTTGTGAAACCATCGTCCCTCTGGAAATCATACTCAGTCCCTCATAATTTTCAATGAATTGATCTTCCAAGGGGCACATACAGATTTTGCTGGAACTGCACAATTAATGTGCTTTAATTCTGCATCCGGAAGCTCTGACAACCCATTCTGTAGACTGGACGATTTGGTCTCCACCTGGAAGAGCTCATGGCTCACAGACGTCTTTTTCTGTCACAAAATTCTGTACCACCAAGAACTTTGCTATGAAATGATTGAAATAAATAGAAAAGTAGACAAAGATCAAGCTTGCTGTGTAGAACTACATAACATATTTTATCTAAGAAATAGAAAACATGTACCATGTTTCATAAAGTTAGAAACACAAGTGGAAGCTTTTTCAAGTTCTCCCAAACTTTCGTGAGTGTTTCTGTAACTCGATAGAAACATGGAGTACATGTTTTCTATTTCTTTTAAAAATACTGTGACAAGAAAAGGGAGAACAACTTGTTAACTTTGATTATCAAAATGTAAATTCTCTTTGCTCACGCCATCATAACATCAACAGCTCATGCTAGTATGAAACATGATTTTTAACCAATCAGTGCATCTATTTTCTTTGGGCTGTTTTCTATTGGCCTTTAATCTTTACTTTAAATCAAATTCTCCAAAGGGAAACATAGATGATGGGTGACAAATTGTTAAGAGAATCTTGATAGTATTACTAAATTTAAAACTCTTGCTGGTGGGAAATATCTTCTTACAGGACATCTTGCATGACCCTGTTAGGAGCAGATCCTTAAAATTCATGGAAAAAAATTCATTCAAGTGGAAAGCTTAGTAACAGTTGCCATGACAACTTACTGGGAGTGGTAGAGATGCCAACTCTGCATATTTCTAAGAACAATTTTCTTTCCCTGATGCACAGAATACATAACAATTATTCCATGAGCTCGCGTTGGATATGAAATGATAAAATAACCAACGAGCGCATAGCGCGAGTTGGTTATAATCACTTCATATCCAACAAGGGCAAATGGAATAATTGTTTTTAGTAAGTTCTCAAACCGGGTTTTGCCGCCGATTTTTATTTCCACAATTTTACAAAGCGAAAAAATTTTAAACTTGGCACACTATTTTCCATATGATGTAAAACTCTGACTATTGGCTCATAGTCAGAGTTTTTTAGCCAATCAAAAAGCTAGAAATGCAATAGTCGGAGCTGAGAATTTACTAAAAGTAATTATTACTAGTAATAAATTATTACTTGATAAATAGCCAACTGGTCAAACTCCAACCAGCTTGGATTTCTAACAAGTTCTCATTTGTATTTGCAATCTTTGTGTTTTTTTTTTTGGCTTAGTGTCTCCAATTAACACAGCAGTGATAAATATGACACAAATAAAATCAAAAATCAACATCTCCAAATTCCAATTCAGTCTGGAAAGAGTGGACAAAATTCATGCAGTGTTCATTTTGATCAAATTTAATATACAGTCAGGGCCATTGCCAGAGCAATATTATGACTGAGGCAAAGTCCATGAAAAAATGATGACTGAAGCAATCTCTGAGGTTTAATTCTCTTCCTAGGTATTTAGGCTGTTTATGATCACTGTGTGCATAAACAAATTACATATTTATTACACATATTTACATTATCAATGGTTCAAGTTACCAAGGGTAAAAGGGGAAATTGATTTTTGTTCAAGTTAGCAGAAGGTTCAAGTTACCGAGGGTTCAACTTATTGGGAGTCGACTGCACTTGTTTCATTTACATACCACCAAGCATTGCACAATGAACATCATTCTCCAGTGACTACACTAGTCACTATCTATTCTGCCAAAGATAATGAGCAGTTTAGTAGTGAGAGGTTTTAAACAAAATGGCGGCCCTTCTTTGCATTTCAAAGTTCCTGTGATGAGGACTTTAGATATTCTACCAGTCGAGTTTTGAAGACTTTGAACAACTAGTGGAATTACACTAAAATAATATTACAATAGGTTATTAGCTATCAACTTCTATGTGCGATAAGTTACTTGGGTAGAGCCCTTGTCAACTTTTACACGTTGGTCTGTGTTGACCTTAGCTTTGTCATACACTATCCAATAACCAAAAAAAATACAAGATCACTGTTTAAAATAAGAACAGTAGAACATTCTAGCACTTTGAATGAAAGCTTTTATTGAGTCCATATATTTTCATCAGTTTTTACTTACAAATGTATGTAAGAAGTATGTCATATAAATCCTAAAATAATTAATTATTCACCATAACAATTTGGCCAGTACAGTTTCAAACAGCTTTAAAAGTTATAATTAATTTGTATGCAAATAATTTGTTCTAAGTCATGAATATTTTGTGCTCTAATTGGACACCTATACTCTTGGTCAATTTACAAGTGCCTTTTTGATTAATTACATAATATATATTTAAATTATAACAAAATGATATTAACAATACCCTATGAACAGTTTTCACTGAGTGTCAAAAGTAATTCATATATTTTCTGGGGTTTTATATCACTGCAAAAAGTGATTGGCTTATAAAAGTGATTGGCCATTGAAATTTTGCTTTTTGTTTACAACACTCGATGAAAATTGCTTTGCTGCCAAAAAATTACAAATTAAATAACCTGAATGTGGAAATTACTTCCTTTGGGAATAGTTTATCCTAATTTCCATACATTAAAATTCAGCTCAAATCAGGAGACCTTGGGAAGAGGCCCCAGGGAATAAGTGCAGAGTTTGTGGGATTTTTTCCCCAGAGCCTCATGCCGAGGTCCATTGTGTTATGCTGAATTTTAATACATTGAAATTGGTCTATCCTTAAGTGTAAAACTGCCTTCAGGTGAAGGGAAACCTCAACATTGACAGTTTACCAACTATTACAAAAAGGATGGAAGCAAATGAGAAACACTGAAATGGATTTTACCGGTACGTGACAAAATAATGTGAAACATTTTCAAGATATGTCTTTTGATTAATAGTCACATGGCTCCTTTAAAATTATGTTACACCAGCCAATTTTTAATGCAACATTGTTGCATGAAAAGTTGATATCATGTACGATGGCACACAAGGTGACTTCGAACACATTTCACTGTGCCAGCTTGTTGCAGGTTTTTTTTTACAATTCAGATTTGTAACATTGTTGCCTGAATGCTGTGTTAAAAATTGTTTAATGTAACATACCATTCTACAAGTAACCATCATACTCTGGATTATTAATACAATAACATAGTTTTACTCCAACTCTAATTATCAAAGTGAGATTTAAAGAAACTCAGGTGCAAAGGCTGTAAACTAGGATCATTTGGATTCCACAGTGCATTGACAAGATGACGAACACTTACATTAATCAATGAAACAAAATATAGTTGCAGTAGCTGTTTAATTAAATGAACAGTGAAAATGAGGAATGCCAAATAAATATTTTTCTTTAAAAATAGATCAGTAAGAAGAATAGTTCTTAAAGCTGGTAATTCACAGGCAATCAATTTTCCAAAACAACAAAATAAAACAATACAAATGAAATCTTTATAACATTCCCAAATCAAAATAACATTGTTTTTTGCCATGTTTATGTCTGACATGACAAATAAATTATATTTACTTGTGAATTCAATTTTCTTTACCTTACTTTTAAAGAATTTCATTTGCAAAATTTCCAGTCATAAATTACTGTAATTCTTCGGCTGTTCCAGACATGGTCTATAAATTTTCATACCATGTAAGTCTACAAATAATAAGTTATGTTTTCACTTCACGAGATCAAAGCTAACATAATTAAATGACATACAAAACAGATAATACAATAATATACAAATCCCATAACATCAATAGGCAGAAATATTATTATACCTTTAGCCTATTGAATTAGAAACCACACGCTTTGTTCTCAGCACCAATATTTACATGAAAATATGGTAAATATTTTTTAAAGTTTTTTTCTTTATAGATATTCACACCCCAGACTACAAGTGACATGACAATAAAAAAAACTAGCACAAACCAGTCACACCAGTATGGTACAATGAGAATTCCTTGTGTCAATTAGCAACAGATTAAAGAGGATCAGTCAATTCGTACACAGTCTAACACAGAATGTCAGCATCCTCACTGATTGCAAATACCTAAGTTTCTTAACAGGAGGAAAAAACTCACACTCTTGTCTTGGTACCCGTGTTCAAAGTTGCTTCTTTACAAAGTACAAAGTACACTAAGCCTAGACTTACGGTGCACTGTGGCAACATTATACAGTTTTAGTTTTTAAATCTCAAGATTACTAGGTTTTGATAAAACATGTACTATGTTGATGGATCTTGGGCAAACATAAATCACACATAATTGCTCTTGAATGGATCCTAGACAATTTGCATTGTGATCTAGCAACACTTGATTCATAAATGCCTGCCTTACTAGCAAAACGCCTAATATTATTTTCCACTATCAACCTCATTATCTTGTGAAAAACAGCCATTTATACAGCATTTGGTGAAAATCAAACATGACAAACGTGCCTTTGCAAAGCTTAATGACATCAACAGGTAGATATTTCCCACATCCATTTCATCAATATACCAACAGCTTTAAAAAAATCTGGTGAGCTGCAATGAGGCATGCAAAAAACACTATGCCCTCCCGCCCTCCCCCCCCCCCCCCAAAAAAAAAAAAAATTAATTTAGTAGAAAGCCAAGCTGGTAACTAAAACTTGTTTCAGCTGATAAAAATGTGACTTGTCACCAGTCAATAGGTCAGTATGTTAAAATAGCCTCAAGATTGATAGTAAATATTTTCAACATTATTGCTTATCAAAACTGCCTTGTAAGATATCCAGATATCAAGTCAAAAATTGTTAAGTTGAATATTCTGACCAGATGAAAGAAATCTTGAACATAGCAATAAAGTATTTTGGAGGCAACCAGGCACAATTTTCTCATCTTAGTCCGCCTGTGTTTATGCACTTTTTCATTTCACAGAAACTGTTGAATGCTGATAATACCACAAGAGCTAAAACTTTGGCCTCAACATCCCCAACTAATGGCAGTTGACTTCACCATGCTTTTTATAAATTCTTGTGGTTGGGGATTACAGGCACAAGCATAACTCTAATCTAACAACAATACTAGCTATTTACTACGAATTGCAGTTGTATTCCTGAAGACTTTTTGAAAAACTGCTCTTTTTGTTAAAAAGTATATAATTATATAAAAGAAATCGAATAGCCATTTCATGACATTAGTAGTAGTAAAAAGAAATACAAAACTAAGGCTTTTTGATGTTGGCAAGTCTGAAATTTAATATCTTCAAATGCGCGTTTCTTCAATATCCAAAAAGTATAACTTCAATGGCAAATCAATGTGAAGCTTGAATATGTCCATGACATATACTTACAGCTAGGATTTTATACGCACTGATTTGAAAACACTCGCTACGTTATTTGTTTATCTTGAAGCTAGAAACACACTGACGAACCTTCGGAAGAAAGATAAGTACCCTGAGATCTTAATAGTCTTTGTCTCGGTATGGATATTGCCGTCGAGCGCCCGGAAAAAATAATAACAAATTCTTATTGACAAGTACAAGAATGCGTCTGCTGATAACAGAGAATTTTTGTACAAACATGAAGCACAAATATGATCCCTAGCTTTGATCTCAATAAGTTAATGACGAAATATTAAGATAATTTGCAGTCTTGCCCATAAAATATGTCTTCAATGTCAACGATCATATCTACTTGGTCATTATAATCTGCCATATATGTACAATAATATATAAATATATGTTGACCTTGGGGATCTATAAATTTAAATAAAATCCAAGGTACCATAAAGAAAAGTACAAACATTTGCGATTAAAAACGGCTTTTAAAAATGTCCAACTCACTCACGTTTCCAGGGCACATATATAACTATGAAATACATTGTCGAGTTCACTAAATATCGATTCTCGATCGCAGGAAATTTGCTCCGCCGGTTCAAACACATCATCATCTACATCCTCTGTGAATCCTTCGGAAATACAACTGCTACAGAATCCTTCACCAGGCGCTAGAGAAGTAGTATTTTCGAGACGTTTTCTCCGTGAGTCGTCCGTGACGCTGCTGTCAAAACTTAATCGTATCATTTTGGGATTTGACGGGGGAGATTCATCTTTGGCGCAAGTCGCCTCGGGCGGGTGTAAAGTCACAACTCCGCTGCAAACAAACGGGTTTTCCTCCGTGTAAATTTGCTTGTGAAGCATTTTCAGAGTATTGTTAATCAAAACTGTACGTCTAAGACAGGCCTCGGGATCTTCCAATCGACGTAACTTTTCAAACGTGACCTGTAACATAAAGCGTCGTTGATCAACAAGTGAAACAGCGGTGCTTTCGCTTGCCACGACAACATTGCTTGATTCTTTTCGTTTGATTCCTCTTTCTTTGATCCGATATATATCTGTGAAACGGGAGATGAATAAGTAAATAGGTCAGGGCACAATCAGTAAGTGCTTTTTAAATAGACCGAGACCTTTTCAAGGCCTAGCTTTGCAAAATTAAACAAGCGAAGACAAAAGAATCGTGCTTAATTCAAACAATCAGTCAGGGTTGATCGCTGCATACGAATTAGGGATGAATATGCACTGGGCCTTTGGCTGCACTTTTCATACATAATAAGGTGTTGTTATAAGATTGAAAAGAAAAGGGGAATTCAATTAGACGTCTTAGAATTGACTTACCTTCCTCCCCCGGGTTATTACAAAGAAAATTAAGTTCTTCGGATTGTGTTTCCCACTCGTCTGACAGCAGTGTTTCGTCTTCGTCCAAACACTGATCTTCCATCGTAAACGACCACAAACTTGTCATAGGAATTACAAGGGTCATTCCACATCGCCTAAATCACACCTTTAATGGAGAAAAAGAATTTTTATTAGTTGAAGGTAAATATAGGCATGATACCGCACAATCTTAACGCGGCTTTCATGAAAAGTTAAAAAAATTGTAACTCGCGCTGTCATTGTCACCGACGGCAAAAGGCGAAGGAAAAATATTGACACCGTGTTCTCAAATTGGTTTATCGGTGCCGCATCACAAACATACCTACACTAACAAATACGAGAGTAAATAGGCTAAGAGATTCCGCAGTTGTATGAACAAACTTCCCCGGTTACTATTAAAATGATGAAGCTACACATCCTTTCCACTTTGTTGTCCTCAAAACACTAATCAAAACCATCAAAATCATTAAAAATGAAAGTTGCTCTAGCGTGCCATTATTCAAGCCCATTATAGCTTTCTACGCTTCACAAATTACCAAGCATCATCAGTTGTAAAAAAATATCAAAGCTGTAAGACCTTCAATGAAGATAAAGAGGAACTAATCTGGATGTTTTAGACCAAGCCGCGGCAGATGTCTCAAAGGAACTCTATGCTCTGTTTCACACAACCTCGCTCCACCACCCTTGTCACAAATCGTCATTTGATTGGCTTTCCTAGCACTGAGCGGGCTTTTCTATTGTTTTCACTGTCAAGAGCTTGTCAACACACCTGTCCCTGTTTGTCAAAACGAGCCAATCGGAAGTGTCGGATTCCGGATACACAGTACCTTGCATAATAATTGTCCCTTAGCGATGTTTTACCCGTTTTAAGATCGTACATCCTTAATATTTTATACACTGTTGTAAACGCGCATCATTTATTAAAATGAAACTCATGTGAGCATTGATCTTTTTCGCTCCATGTTTAATGCTTCACGACGTGCAACATAATTAGGTCATTAAAAACTTTCACATTCGAAATTGGAAATCGCAGAAATAATATTCTTTTATTTAAATTTGACGAGACATAACATGGTTTCGGTGTCTTGCAAAACGCAACTGTTTCATAAAATACAAGCACCTTTCAGAGGAAACAGACTGCATTTTTTCAAAAAAAACGTAACGCACAGCTGAATAACTATCTTTTGTCCATGTTACGGAATACATCGCAAAATTCTACACCTGATTGCCGGATGGAATTCGGATTCAGTTTTTGTTAAAGATCAAAAGAGTACATTATGGCGATTTTCCCCGCATGTATTAAAAATATAGAAAGGCGATTACGCACAGATAGCCCGAGAAATCATGCTTACCGATTTGAAGACTTCAAATTTCTTCCGAAATAAAATGAAGGATAAATTTTGAGCAAAGAATAGTCACCGATCGAGCAAATTTAAAAAAGCGGCGAAATGTTCTTTAAACGTCAAATTATTAAGCAATCGTGGTACGATCACAGTACAAAGTAAAACGTATTAAGTCTGGAGTTATCAGGTAAATATGAAGAGGAATAAATGCAAACAATTAAGTGTTGCCAACGTGCAAAATTATGTGTGCTTCCTTAATTCATAAACTATGCTTTTGCGAAATGCCACGTTTGTCAAAAATTGATTCTTGTTATATTTGACACACATGCATTTAATAAACTGCTAAAATATTCGTCATAGTTGACATTAACAACAACATTTTGACTTACAAAAAGGTACAGTTCATCTTGAGAGATCCTTCTCTTACTATTTCAGCGTAGCAATAAACAAGATAAACCCGATGATTTGCGTCGAGAAATACAGATAGGGTTGCCCCCGCTTCAATTGCCCAAAGTTACAGCTTCACGATTCATGCATGGTCATTCTTTCGAAAGCGAAAAACAGTTGCAGTAAAAACGAATCATTTTCAAATAAACTTGAAAAAGGCTTCCTTAAATAGCCGTTCTACAAATTACTCCATCTCTCCGGGATCATCGTATTATTTGTGTTCGACGTACGAAAAGTCATAATTTGAATTTATACAAAATCCTGCTTTGTTAGCACACACTTGTTGGAGGAATGAGTGTGCATAAAACATTGTTGTTTTACAACTCATTACTAAAGAAGTGATATAGTAAAACCGACCCACCTTATCAATATAAAGAAGTACCCTTGATCTGAAGCAAATATTTATCAGATTTCGGGCAGAAAACCATTCACTTTTCGCAAGTCGCACGAGACCATGTGTAATTTTGAAGTCTAGTGCATTTGATTAGCAGCACCTAATTGGAGATGAGACAATAAAAGCCAATAGAAATCCCTCGTGAGGAATTACTTACACATATGATTATTTTGCCAAACAATACTACGGTCAGTCCTTAATAAAAAATTCATTGTTTGCTGATCTAAGCGAGCCGCCAATAACAAAGCCACTCGCTGAAATGGAACAATATCGAAGAAGCAAATTGAAAAACAATATTTCAAGAATCACACGAAGATAAACTCGATAACTTTGATTACTATACATTTTGCGTTAAGCTCAGTTCTGGAAATGTATAATACGACCGCTGACTGAGTGAAAATTAAATTTATGTTTGGACATTAGAATTTCGCACTATTGCGACTGTTTGTTTTGTATTTAATAATTTTCTACACAAAATATATTAAAAACTCGCGTAAAAAGGCCATAAATCAAATACCAGACCACTTGATCAAACTTCTTCATTCACGAGCGTCATGCAAAGTTTACTCAATTGTTTTGGAATAAAGTGATGACAATTTACCCACTGGCTGTCTGATAAATGTGCAGAAAGTCGCTATTCGAACACAGTAGTTTTTATTGTTATTGGCAGCGCCTGCTAGCCGCGTAATTGAACAGAAGATATGTAAATTGCTTTTAATGTTTTCTGGGGTCAATGGTAACCTTGGTAATGCAAGCGCAGGTGACTTTGAGATGTTCACATCCCAGGGCAGTAGCTAACACGCGAACCGAGGCACTTGCCTGGGTAAAGTTTGAATTTCTTTATCAAGTTTCCCGAAAGACGCTGTTCATCAAAGTGAAGATGTTTTTCTGATATTTCCTTCTCTCAACTAAATCCCCACCCATATTTCTAAGATAAAAGCCAGCATTCCTCGTAAACTATTAAATGGAAAATGTTTGGGGGTAACGAAACTTTCGGAAGCTTCTTCTTCTTCCAAATTTATTAATGTTTTTGCGCAGAGCTGTAGACAGAAATGAACATTTATCAACCTCGTACATTTATTCAAGACTTGATTTAAAATTAAAGAAACCCCGCCTCTCGTCTGCCTAAAGTCTACTCAAAACGAACGGGGCCTTTCGGGGAAGTTTATCTCCCTTGTGATCTCTTTTATTTTTTGAAATAGGAAAGGTGTTTTCTTAGTGAGCAAATACCCTTGAAAAGGTGGGTGTCCTATCAGCAACTGTTTGTAAATTGAACTGCGAGCATAGCCACGCTTCCTTGCCATATATAAATACAGTGACCGGATAGAGTGCAACGAGACTGTAATTCACTCACATCAGGCCGTTTCGCGCATGCCAAGAAACGCGAACGTCCAACGATTGAGTGCGAATGGAAGTGTTATTTGCGCTCTGCGGTCTTTTACTGACGTCAGCCCCGAAATAGGTTTTTTTTTTACATTTCCCTATTTATATACTACTTTAGATACACGAACATTTTTGTAACGAGGCCTTTTTAGGCTCATCAATGTCACGTGTTGAATAAAGGTTTTTCAGTTTTCAGTTCTGGTGACAGTTTTTTTTCCCCAGGAACAACCTGTGTGGATACGCATGGAACAGGCGGTAATCAAATTAAAGCGTTTAACTTTCAAATTGTACTGTGATTCTTAAACAACGGGAATCACCCAGACTCAAAAGTAGTTTTGCTCCTGACTAGTGTATACGCTTACTCTTTCCTGAGGCACCTAGAAATAGATTTATACTTTCCCAAAATCTAACATAAAGATACTCTGTAACCCTTATGCTTGTCCGGCGGTTACAGACCAACTCTGTCTGCACAGTAAGTCCACAAAACCAACATCACACGACAACAAGGAACATTTTATTACTGTTTGATCAATAAAGCCTTGCTTATTATTAACAACATGACTTGCTTCGGAATGAAGTTTTAGTTCTATGGATCAACTTGCTCATACACTGAGAATAAGTCAAGCATTTCTCTGTACTAAAACTGATCTCAGAGTTGGCGCAGATAAATATACAATCTTTCGGTTTGAAAAACGGGCATCAATTTATAATCATACTTCTTTTGACTTACGCTACATTCTAATTTCTGTTTTTCACAAACAGGAGCGTACTTTTTTTCTAAATATATATCAAGTTTTGATATCAGCGTTCTTGCGAAAGCTACATTTTTTTGAGTTTGTGTTGACGATCGTCGGTTGGTTGGATCGTCGAGCCACTGGCGAAATACACGTCCGTTCGTAGAAGAATACTAAAAACACGGCTGATATCACTTCATTAATGCACAACTACTACTTTGGTTTTCAATATTATATGTAAGTTCTACCTGTCAATGTAACATATGTAACAGCTTTATACACTGAGCTTGGCTCCAAAACTTAATTTACAAAAGTCCGTGAAAGACAAATAAATTGTCTTTCCTTTGACATATTTTGTACATAATCTTTGATAATATTGTTTGATCACACAAAATAATTTGGCGAACAGGGAAAAATAATTCTCCACATTGAACTATTCGTAAATAATTCAATGGTTGATATTTCAATGGCTTAGTTTAGAAAAATCCGGCTCCATGTGACAGTAACGGTTTCAAGACGAAACAACACAACCACCTTTTGCTTGAAAATATCTTCTTTCCTCTTTGAAAAGTTCCTCTCTGAAAAGTTTCTTATTCTAGGCGGCTTTTCAGATCCATTCTGGGATAGGCGGCTTCGTTCAGCTGTCCAAGTTTGCCTCCCAATTGATCAGGATAGCTCCTCTTTAACACTAAGTACAGTACCTAATTAACCGAACAAGCTATCAATGAGTTAAACGGTGACGTCATAGTAGACCAACAGTGGAGCCAGGAACTATGGGCCACTCAGCACTCTCTAAGTCCCAGACCTTGACGTCTACTCCCTGTCTTGTCGCGGGAGTACCTGGGGCTTCACATGTGATTCCTTTTTGTCGGATGATAGCATTGATGTAGCTTGCCATCAGCAAAGTGATTTCTAAAATCTGTAACAGAAACAGAAATAGGTCTGAACAAAGTGCTTCACATACATGTGGGGGAGTAAGTCTTCCACAACTTAAAGGAGTTCTGCAGTCACGACATTTGGATTATTTCGGCCATGTGCAAAATTGCTTTTACTGAAGGAAATCTGAGAATAATAATTTGCAAAAACACCATAGAGATGATGAAGGAACAAGGATGGTTAAGGATGGAGAAGATTACCACCGTTTTCGTTGATACGCGACTTTCGAAAACAAAACACCCGCAGAAACGTTTCCAAAATTTCCGTCAATCATACATGTTATCGACAGATTGGATCGAAATCCACCAATCACAGCCCGCTAGCATGACGTAAAGAAGATCTGAAGGTCACACTAGTGGCTGTGATTGGTGGATTTCGATCTGATCTGTTGATAACACGCAAGACTGACGGAAATTTCGGAAACGTTTCCGCGGGTGTTTTGTTTTCCAAAGTCGCGTATCAACGAAAACGGTGGTAACACGGATCACAAACGACCAACTTGAAAAATTCAAGCCAAACTTTCCCAGATACACAAACCTTAACGCAGCTCCTAAAAAAATTGCACCAATGACGGAAAGGAGAGGGCGAGTGAGAGTGCGCGGGAAGCCGGATCGAGAGAGATCTGGGCTCCAATTTGCTCTTTGCAGCGAGAGGAGTTCCGCTCCTCGGCCACGCTTGTTAAAAGTCAACTGACAGGTTCACCTTCTTCACCCCGGTTATCTTTAATTTGAACCCCGATAACTCGAACCCCACAGTTGAACCCCGATAACTCGAATGGCCAAGGGAAATTGAAATTAGTTCGAGTTATCGGGGTTTCGAGGTATAGGTGTTTTGAACAAAAAGACCAGAAACACTTGATTAAAGAGGTTTTATGCTTATACATGTTTTAGTGTAAGCTTTCTAGCAATGTAAGAGCATTAAAATGACGAAACAAAACAAGGAAACACAACAAAAGCATGAAATATAAAGTAGCTGCTCTTCAGAATGTTTAGTGCTAAATCTCACTTTAACATTTGTTGAAAAATCTATTCTCTCGATTGATTTGAAAAAATAGTTTGTCATAAGCTAAAGTCCCTGGCGTTTAGCAGCCATTCTGTCTCTGTCCATAATGTTGCACAACCCGAGTCTGTGTTTGAGGGGAAGAAGAGACAACTTATGTATTGTTCTCAAGAATAAACTGGCCAAGATTGACAAGTGGGGAAGAACTGTCAAAACATTTTGTTTACAGACATACAAACGTGTAATATCGACAATTAGGTCAATTTGTGATAATATACAAATGAGATTAAATGTAATATTCCCGTGCAAAATGTTATGGTTCATTAGCCGGCCCGCAAAAGTGAAAATCGACTACAACTGAGTTATCGAGGGTAGAATAACAAAGAAAAGTACCTGAAGGGAAGTAAAAATCGCTTCGAGTGAGCGGGGTTTCGAGTTATAGGGGTTAAAATAACAGTATATATGCGAGGCAAATCAAAGGGAAGTCATTTTTGCTTCGAGTTAGCGGGGAATTCGAGTTATCGAGGGTTCGAGTTACAGTATTGGGTTCAACTGTATTTCTTGCGGCATTAAGTTGCTCGGATAGCCTTTGTGCCATAAACAAAGATGAAGGGGAAAGAAATTTATTAAATTATTTTTTAAAACCGATTAACGCAGTGTGACATGTTAGAAAGGACTTGGAAAAATAAGTTTGGATAAGAACACTTACCTTTCCCCTGGACATAACAAACAGCAATCTCTGGGTTCCCTGCTCGACTGTATTACCGCCCCGCATAATAGATTGGTTAACGACTAACATGAAGTCGTCTTTCCACCCGCCAAACGTTACCACGTGTTTGTACCTGTAGCGACACATCAATCGCTGAAGAAACAAAAAAACACACATGATTAGCACTTCCAAATGCAAGATAAGACCGATTCAATTGTAGACAATTTCAATGATATTCACGAGAAGTATTTCCTATTTTAAGTTACACTTAGTGTATTTTACATGTTATGTTATTATATTTTTTATGTTACGTCAATAAAATCATACGCTAAATTAAGTTGACTCTGACTTTGGGCACCCACTCAAACGCCATGGGAAAACGGCTTGAGAGAAATATTGCGGTGGCCTGACAAAACGCTGACAAGAAGGGGTGGGAAGGAGAAGAACCAATACTCCTCTGGGCGTTAAATGCTACCAAAACTGAAGGCAGGACTGCATGGGTGAGCCACCGCCCTCCTAATGCTAAGAAACACGAGTAAAATTATGATGAAAATCTAGTCTGGATGGCTAGAACAAACAAAAGCTAGCATATTCGTTTTTCTTGTGTTGTTATTCGTTATCAGTTGTTGTTCTCTTGCTGCGATAATTCGCGCTATACAACTTGAGAAGCTTTTGCACATTCCGTCGTATTTTTGTTTTCCTTGTTTTGTTTCGTCATTTTAATGCTCTTACATTGCTAGAAAGCTTACACTAAAACATGTATAAGCATAAAACCTCTTTAATCAAGTGTTTCTGGTCTTTTTGTTCAAAACACCTATACCTCGAAACCCCGATAACTCGAACTAATTTCAATTTCCCTTGGCCATTCGAGTTATCGGGGTTCAACTGTGGGGTTCGAGTTATCGGGGTTCAAATTAAAGATAACCGGGGTGAAGAAGGTGAACCTGTCAGTTGACTTTTAACAAGCGTGGCCGAGGAGCGGAACTCCTCTCGCTGCAAAGAGCAAATTGGAGCCCAGATCTCTCTCGATCCGGCTTCCCGCGCACTCTCACTCGCCCTCTCCTTTCCGTCATTGGTGCAATTTTTTTAGGAGCTGCGTTAAGGTTTGTGTATCTGGGAAAGTTTGGCTTGAATTTTTCAAGTTGGTCGTTTGTGATCCGTGTTACCACCGTTTTCGTTGATACGCGACTTTGGAAAACAAAACACCCGCGGAAACGTTTCCGAAATTTCCGTCAGTCTTGCGTGTTATCAACAGATCAGATCGAAATCCACCAATCACAGCCACTAGTGTGACCTTCAGATCTTCTTTACGTCATGCTAGCGGGCTGTGATTGGTGGATTTCGATCCAATCTGTCGATAACATGTATGATTGACGGAAATTTTGGAAACGTTTCTGCGGGTGTTTTGTTTTCGAAAGTCGCGTATCAACGAAAACGGTGGTAATCTTCTCCATCCTTAACCATCCTTGTTCCTTCATCATCTCTATGGTGTTTTTGCAAATTATTATTCTCAGATTTCCTTCAGTAAAAGCAATTTTGCACATGGCCGAAATAATCCAAATGTCGTGACTGCAGAACTCCTTTAAGTTGTGGAAGACTTACTCCCCCACATGTATGTGAAGCACTTTGTTCAGACCTATTTCTGTTTCTGTTACAGATTTTAGAAATCACTTTGCTGATGGCAAGCTACATCAATGCTATCATCCGACAAAAAGGAATCACATGTGAAGCCCCAGGTACTCCCGCGACAAGACAGGGAGTAGACGTCAAGGTCTGGGACTTAGAGAGTGCTGAGTGGCCCATAGTTCCTGGCTCCACTGTTGGTCTACTATGACGTCACCGTTTAACTCATTGATAGCTTGTTCGGTTAATTAGGTACTGTACTTAGTGTTAAAGAGGAGCTATCCTGATCAATTGGGAGGCAAACTTGGACAGCTGAACGAAGCCGCCTATCCAGAATGGATCTGAAAAGCCGCCTAGAATAAGAAACTTTTCAGAGAGGAACTTTTCAAAGAGGAAAGAAGATATTTTCAAGCAAAAGGTGGTTGTGTTGTTTCGTCTTGAAACCGTTACTGTCACATGGAGCCGGATTTTTCTAAACTAAGCCATTGAAATATCAACCATTGAATTATTTACGAATAGTTCAATGTGGAGAATTATTTTTCCCTGTTCGCCAAATTATTTTGTGTGATCAAACAATATTATCAAAGATTATGTACAAAATATGTCAAAGGAAAGACAATTTATTTGTCTTTCACGGACTTTTGTAAATTAAGTTTTGGAGCCAAGCTCAGTGTATAAAGCTGTTACATATGTTACATTGACAGGTAGAACTTACATATAATATTGAAAACCAAAGTAGTAGTTGTGCATTAATGAAGTGATATCAGCCGTGTTTTTAGTATTCTTCTACGAACGGACGTGTATTTCGCCAGTGGCTCGACGATCCAACCAACCGACGATCGTCAACACAAACTCAAAAAAATGTAGCTTTCGCAAGAACGCTGATATCAAAACTTGATATATATTTAGAAAAAAAGTACGCTCCTGTTTGTGAAAAACAGAAATTAGAATGTAGCGTAAGTCAAAAGAAGTATGATTATAAATTGATGCCCGTTTTTCAAACCGAAAGATTGTATATTTATCTGCGCCAACTCTGAGATCAGTTTTAGTACAGAGAAATGCTTGACTTATTCTCAGTGTATGAGCAAGTTGATCCATAGAACTAAAACTTCATTCCGAAGCAAGTCATGTTGTTAATAATAAGCAAGGCTTTATTGATCAAACAGTAATAAAATGTTCCTTGTTGTCGTGTGATGTTGGTTTTGTGGACTTACTGTGCAGACAGAGTTGGTCTGTAACCGCCGGACAAGCATAAGGGTTACAGAGTATCTTTATGTTAGATTTTGGGAAAGTATAAATCTATTTCTAGGTGCCTCAGGAAAGAGTAAGCGTATACACTAGTCAGGAGCAAAACTACTTTTGAGTCTGGGTGATTCCCGTTGTTTAAGAATCACAGTACAATTTGAAAGTTAAACGCTTTAATTTGATTACCGCCTGTTCCATGCGTATCCACACAGGTTGTTCCTGGGGAAAAAAAACTGTCACCAGAACTGAAAACTGAAAAACCTTTATTCAACACGTGACATTGATGAGCCTAAAAAGGCCTCGTTACAAAAATGTTCGTGTATCTAAAGTAGTATATAAATAGGGAAATGTAAAAAAAAAACCTATTTCGGGGCTGACGTCAGTAAAAGACCGCAGAGCGCAAATAACACTTCCATTCGCACTCAATCGTTGGACGTTCGCGTTTCTTGGCATGCGCGAAACGGCCTGATGTGAGTGAATTACAGTCTCGTTGCACTCTATCCGGTCACTGTATTTATATATGGCAAGGAAGCGTGGCTATGCTCGCAGTTCAATTTACAAACAGTTGCTGATAGGACACCCACCTTTTCAAGGGTATTTGCTCACTAAGAAAACACCTTTCCTATTTCAAAAAATAAAAGAGATCACAAGGGAGATAAACTTCCCCGAAAGGCCCCGTTCGTTTTGAGTAGACTTTAGGCAGACGAGAGGCGGGGTTTCTTTAATTTTAAATCAAGTCTTGAATAAATGTACGAGGTTGATAAATGTTCATTTCTGTCTACAGCTCTGCGCAAAAACATTAATAAATTTGGAAGAAGAAGAAGCTTCCGAAAGTTTCGTTACCCCCAAACATTTTCCATTTAATAGTTTACGAGGAATGCTGGCTTTTATCTTAGAAATATGGGTGGGGATTTAGTTGAGAGAAGGAAATATCAGAAAAACATCTTCACTTTGATGAACAGCGTCTTTCGGGAAACTTGATAAAGAAATTCAAACTTTACCCAGGCAAGTGCCTCGGTTCGCGTGTTAGCTACTGCCCTGGGATGTGAACATCTCAAAGTCACCTGCGCTTGCATTACCAAGGTTACCATTGACCCCAGAAAACATTAAAAGCAATTTACATATCTTCTGTTCAATTACGCGGCTAGCAGGCGCTGCCAATAACAATAAAAACTACTGTGTTCGAATAGCGACTTTCTGCACATTTATCAGACAGCCAGTGGGTAAATTGTCATCACTTTATTCCAAAACAATTGAGTAAACTTTGCATGACGCTCGTGAATGAAGAAGTTTGATCAAGTGGTCTGGTATTTGATTTATGGCCTTTTTACGCGAGTTTTTAATATATTTTGTGTAGAAAATTATTAAATACAAAACAAACAGTCGCAATAGTGCGAAATTCTAATGTCCAAACATAAATTTAATTTTCACTCAGTCAGCGGTCGTATTATACATTTCCAGAACTGAGCTTAACGCAAAATGTATAGTAATCAAAGTTATCGAGTTTATCTTCGTGTGATTCTTGAAATATTGTTTTTCAATTTGCTTCTTCGATATTGTTCCATTTCAGCGAGTGGCTTTGTTATTGGCGGCTCGCTTAGATCAGCAAACAATGAATTTTTTATTAAGGACTGACCGTAGTATTGTTTGGCAAAATAATCATATGTGTAAGTAATTCCTCACGAGGGATTTCTATTGGCTTTTATTGTCTCATCTCCAATTAGGTGCTGCTAATCAAATGCACTAGACTTCAAAATTACACATGGTCTCGTGCGACTTGCGAAAAGTGAATGGTTTTCTGCCCGAAATCTGATAAATATTTGCTTCAGATCAAGGGTACTTCTTTATATTGATAAGGTGGGTCGGTTTTACTATATCACTTCTTTAGTAATGAGTTGTAAAACAACAATGTTTTATGCACACTCATTCCTCCAACAAGTGTGTGCTAACAAAGCAGGATTTTGTATAAATTCAAATTATGACTTTTCGTACGTCGAACACAAATAATACGATGATCCCGGAGAGATGGAGTAATTTGTAGAACGGCTATTTAAGGAAGCCTTTTTCAAGTTTATTTGAAAATGATTCGTTTTTACTGCAACTGTTTTTCGCTTTCGAAAGAATGACCATGCATGAATCGTGAAGCTGTAACTTTGGGCAATTGAAGCGGGGGCAACCCTATCTGTATTTCTCGACGCAAATCATCGGGTTTATCTTGTTTATTGCTACGCTGAAATAGTAAGAGAAGGATCTCTCAAGATGAACTGTACCTTTTTGTAAGTCAAAATGTTGTTGTTAATGTCAACTATGACGAATATTTTAGCAGTTTATTAAATGCATGTGTGTCAAATATAACAAGAATCAATTTTTGACAAACGTGGCATTTCGCAAAAGCATAGTTTATGAATTAAGGAAGCACACATAATTTTGCACGTTGGCAACACTTAATTGTTTGCATTTATTCCTCTTCATATTTACCTGATAACTCCAGACTTAATACGTTTTACTTTGTACTGTGATCGTACCACGATTGCTTAATAATTTGACGTTTAAAGAACATTTCGCCGCTTTTTTAAATTTGCTCGATCGGTGACTATTCTTTGCTCAAAATTTATCCTTCATTTTATTTCGGAAGAAATTTGAAGTCTTCAAATCGGTAAGCATGATTTCTCGGGCTATCTGTGCGTAATCGCCTTTCTATATTTTTAATACATGCGGGGAAAATCGCCATAATGTACTCTTTTGATCTTTAACAAAAACTGAATCCGAATTCCATCCGGCAATCAGGTGTAGAATTTTGCGATGTATTCCGTAACATGGACAAAAGATAGTTATTCAGCTGTGCGTTACGTTTTTTTTGAAAAAATGCAGTCTGTTTCCTCTGAAAGGTGCTTGTATTTTATGAAACAGTTGCGTTTTGCAAGACACCGAAACCATGTTATGTCTCGTCAAATTTAAATAAAAGAATATTATTTCTGCGATTTCCAATTTCGAATGTGAAAGTTTTTAATGACCTAATTATGTTGCACGTCGTGAAGCATTAAACATGGAGCGAAAAAGATCAATGCTCACATGAGTTTCATTTTAATAAATGATGCGCGTTTACAACAGTGTATAAAATATTAAGGATGTACGATCTTAAAACGGGTAAAACATCGCTAAGGGACAATTATTATGCAAGGTACTGTGTATCCGGAATCCGACACTTCCGATTGGCTCGTTTTGACAAACAGGGACAGGTGTGTTGACAAGCTCTTGACAGTGAAAACAATAGAAAAGCCCGCTCAGTGCTAGGAAAGCCAATCAAATGACGATTTGTGACAAGGGTGGTGGAGCGAGGTTGTGTGAAACAGAGCATAGAGTTCCTTTGAGACATCTGCCGCGGCTTGGTCTAAAACATCCAGATTAGTTCCTCTTTATCTTCATTGAAGGTCTTACAGCTTTGATATTTTTTTACAACTGATGATGCTTGGTAATTTGTGAAGCGTAGAAAGCTATAATGGGCTTGAATAATGGCACGCTAGAGCAACTTTCATTTTTAATGATTTTGATGGTTTTGATTAGTGTTTTGAGGACAACAAAGTGGAAAGGATGTGTAGCTTCATCATTTTAATAGTAACCGGGGAAGTTTGTTCATACAACTGCGGAATCTCTTAGCCTATTTACTCTCGTATTTGTTAGTGTAGGTATGTTTGTGATGCGGCACCGATAAACCAATTTGAGAACACGGTGTCAATATTTTTCCTTCGCCTTTTGCCGTCGGTGACAATGACAGCGCGAGTTACAATTTTTTTAACTTTTCATGAAAGCCGCGTTAAGATTGTGCGGTATCATGCCTATATTTACCTTCAACTAATAAAAATTCTTTTTCTCCATTAAAGGTGTGATTTAGGCGATGTGGAATGACCCTTGTAATTCCTATGACAAGTTTGTGGTCGTTTACGATGGAAGATCAGTGTTTGGACGAAGACGAAACACTGCTGTCAGACGAGTGGGAAACACAATCCGAAGAACTTAATTTTCTTTGTAATAACCCGGGGGAGGAAGGTAAGTCAATTCTAAGACGTCTAATTGAATTCCCCTTTTCTTTTCAATCTTATAACAACACCTTATTATGTATGAAAAGTGCAGCCAAAGGCCCAGTGCATATTCATCCCTAATTCGTATGCAGCGATCAACCCTGACTGATTGTTTGAATTAAGCACGATTCTTTTGTCTTCGCTTGTTTAATTTTGCAAAGCTAGGCCTTGAAAAGGTCTCGGTCTATTTAAAAAGCACTTACTGATTGTGCCCTGACCTATTTACTTATTCATCTCCCGTTTCACAGATATATATCGGATCAAAGAAAGAGGAATCAAACGAAAAGAATCAAGCAATGTTGTCGTGGCAAGCGAAAGCACCGCTGTTTCACTTGTTGATCAACGACGCTTTATGTTACAGGTCACGTTTGAAAAGTTACGTCGATTGGAAGATCCCGAGGCCTGTCTTAGACGTACAGTTTTGATTAACAATACTCTGAAAATGCTTCACAAGCAAATTTACACGGAGGAAAACCCGTTTGTTTGCAGCGGAGTTGTGACTTTACACCCGCCCGAGGCGACTTGCGCCAAAGATGAATCTCCCCCGTCAAATCCCAAAATGATACGATTAAGTTTTGACAGCAGCGTCACGGACGACTCACGGAGAAAACGTCTCGAAAATACTACTTCTCTAGCGCCTGGTGAAGGATTCTGTAGCAGTTGTATTTCCGAAGGATTCACAGAGGATGTAGATGATGATGTGTTTGAACCGGCGGAGCAAATTTCCTGCGATCGAGAATCGATATTTAGTGAACTCGACAATGTATTTCATAGTTATATATGTGCCCTGGAAACGTGAGTGAGTTGGACATTTTTAAAAGCCGTTTTTAATCGCAAATGTTTGTACTTTTCTTTATGGTACCTTGGATTTTATTTAAATTTATAGATCCCCAAGGTCAACATATATTTATATATTATTGTACATATATGGCAGATTATAATGACCAAGTAGATATGATCGTTGACATTGAAGACATATTTTATGGGCAAGACTGCAAATTATCTTAATATTTCGTCATTAACTTATTGAGATCAAAGCTAGGGATCATATTTGTGCTTCATGTTTGTACAAAAATTCTCTGTTATCAGCAGACGCATTCTTGTACTTGTCAATAAGAATTTGTTATTATTTTTTCCGGGCGCTCGACGGCAATATCCATACCGAGACAAAGACTATTAAGATCTCAGGGTACTTATCTTTCTTCCGAAGGTTCGTCAGTGTGTTTCTAGCTTCAAGATAAACAAATAACGTAGCGAGTGTTTTCAAATCAGTGCGTATAAAATCCTAGCTGTAAGTATATGTCATGGACATATTCAAGCTTCACATTGATTTGCCATTGAAGTTATACTTTTTGGATATTGAAGAAACGCGCATTTGAAGATATTAAATTTCAGACTTGCCAACATCAAAAAGCCTTAGTTTTGTATTTCTTTTTACTACTACTAATGTCATGAAATGGCTATTCGATTTCTTTTATATAATTATATACTTTTTAACAAAAAGAGCAGTTTTTCAAAAAGTCTTCAGGAATACAACTGCAATTCGTAGTAAATAGCTAGTATTGTTGTTAGATTAGAGTTATGCTTGTGCCTGTAATCCCCAACCACAAGAATTTATAAAAAGCATGGTGAAGTCAACTGCCATTAGTTGGGGATGTTGAGGCCAAAGTTTTAGCTCTTGTGGTATTATCAGCATTCAACAGTTTCTGTGAAATGAAAAAGTGCATAAACACAGGCGGACTAAGATGAGAAAATTGTGCCTGGTTGCCTCCAAAATACTTTATTGCTATGTTCAAGATTTCTTTCATCTGGTCAGAATATTCAACTTAACAATTTTTGACTTGATATCTGGATATCTTACAAGGCAGTTTTGATAAGCAATAATGTTGAAAATATTTACTATCAATCTTGAGGCTATTTTAACATACTGACCTATTGACTGGTGACAAGTCACATTTTTATCAGCTGAAACAAGTTTTAGTTACCAGCTTGGCTTTCTACTAAATTAATTTTTTTTTTTTTTGGGGGGGGGGGGGGAGGGGCGGGAGGGCATAGTGTTTTTTGCATGCCTCATTGCAGCTCACCAGATTTTTTTAAAGCTGTTGGTATATTGATGAAATGGATGTGGGAAATATCTACCTGTTGATGTCATTAAGCTTTGCAAAGGCACGTTTGTCATGTTTGATTTTCACCAAATGCTGTATAAATGGCTGTTTTTCACAAGATAATGAGGTTGATAGTGGAAAATAATATTAGGCGTTTTGCTAGTAAGGCAGGCATTTATGAATCAAGTGTTGCTAGATCACAATGCAAATTGTCTAGGATCCATTCAAGAGCAATTATGTGTGATTTATGTTTGCCCAAGATCCATCAACATAGTACATGTTTTATCAAAACCTAGTAATCTTGAGATTTAAAAACTAAAACTGTATAATGTTGCCACAGTGCACCGTAAGTCTAGGCTTAGTGTACTTTGTACTTTGTAAAGAAGCAACTTTGAACACGGGTACCAAGACAAGAGTGTGAGTTTTTTCCTCCTGTTAAGAAACTTAGGTATTTGCAATCAGTGAGGATGCTGACATTCTGTGTTAGACTGTGTACGAATTGACTGATCCTCTTTAATCTGTTGCTAATTGACACAAGGAATTCTCATTGTACCATACTGGTGTGACTGGTTTGTGCTAGTTTTTTTTATTGTCATGTCACTTGTAGTCTGGGGTGTGAATATCTATAAAGAAAAAAACTTTAAAAAATATTTACCATATTTTCATGTAAATATTGGTGCTGAGAACAAAGCGTGTGGTTTCTAATTCAATAGGCTAAAGGTATAATAATATTTCTGCCTATTGATGTTATGGGATTTGTATATTATTGTATTATCTGTTTTGTATGTCATTTAATTATGTTAGCTTTGATCTCGTGAAGTGAAAACATAACTTATTATTTGTAGACTTACATGGTATGAAAATTTATAGACCATGTCTGGAACAGCCGAAGAATTACAGTAATTTATGACTGGAAATTTTGCAAATGAAATTCTTTAAAAGTAAGGTAAAGAAAATTGAATTCACAAGTAAATATAATTTATTTGTCATGTCAGACATAAACATGGCAAAAAACAATGTTATTTTGATTTGGGAATGTTATAAAGATTTCATTTGTATTGTTTTATTTTGTTGTTTTGGAAAATTGATTGCCTGTGAATTACCAGCTTTAAGAACTATTCTTCTTACTGATCTATTTTTAAAGAAAAATATTTATTTGGCATTCCTCATTTTCACTGTTCATTTAATTAAACAGCTACTGCAACTATATTTTGTTTCATTGATTAATGTAAGTGTTCGTCATCTTGTCAATGCACTGTGGAATCCAAATGATCCTAGTTTACAGCCTTTGCACCTGAGTTTCTTTAAATCTCACTTTGATAATTAGAGTTGGAGTAAAACTATGTTATTGTATTAATAATCCAGAGTATGATGGTTACTTGTAGAATGGTATGTTACATTAAACAATTTTTAACACAGCATTCAGGCAACAATGTTACAAATCTGAATTGTAAAAAAAAACCTGCAACAAGCTGGCACAGTGAAATGTGTTCGAAGTCACCTTGTGTGCCATCGTACATGATATCAACTTTTCATGCAACAATGTTGCATTAAAAATTGGCTGGTGTAACATAATTTTAAAGGAGCCATGTGACTATTAATCAAAAGACATATCTTGAAAATGTTTCACATTATTTTGTCACGTACCGGTAAAATCCATTTCAGTGTTTCTCATTTGCTTCCATCCTTTTTGTAATAGTTGGTAAACTGTCAATGTTGAGGTTTCCCTTCACCTGAAGGCAGTTTTACACTTAAGGATAGACCAATTTCAATGTATTAAAATTCAGCATAACACAATGGACCTCGGCATGAGGCTCTGGGGAAAAAATCCCACAAACTCTGCACTTATTCCCTGGGGCCTCTTCCCAAGGTCTCCTGATTTGAGCTGAATTTTAATGTATGGAAATTAGGATAAACTATTCCCAAAGGAAGTAATTTCCACATTCAGGTTATTTAATTTGTAATTTTTTGGCAGCAAAGCAATTTTCATCGAGTGTTGTAAACAAAAAGCAAAATTTCAATGGCCAATCACTTTTATAAGCCAATCACTTTTTGCAGTGATATAAAACCCCAGAAAATATATGAATTACTTTTGACACTCAGTGAAAACTGTTCATAGGGTATTGTTAATATCATTTTGTTATAATTTAAATATATATTATGTAATTAATCAAAAAGGCACTTGTAAATTGACCAAGAGTATAGGTGTCCAATTAGAGCACAAAATATTCATGACTTAGAACAAATTATTTGCATACAAATTAATTATAACTTTTAAAGCTGTTTGAAACTGTACTGGCCAAATTGTTATGGTGAATAATTAATTATTTTAGGATTTATATGACATACTTCTTACATACATTTGTAAGTAAAAACTGATGAAAATATATGGACTCAATAAAAGCTTTCATTCAAAGTGCTAGAATGTTCTACTGTTCTTATTTTAAACAGTGATCTTGTATTTTTTTTGGTTATTGGATAGTGTATGACAAAGCTAAGGTCAACACAGACCAACGTGTAAAAGTTGACAAGGGCTCTACCCAAGTAACTTATCGCACATAGAAGTTGATAGCTAATAACCTATTGTAATATTATTTTAGTGTAATTCCACTAGTTGTTCAAAGTCTTCAAAACTCGACTGGTAGAATATCTAAAGTCCTCATCACAGGAACTTTGAAATGCAAAGAAGGGCCGCCATTTTGTTTAAAACCTCTCACTACTAAACTGCTCATTATCTTTGGCAGAATAGATAGTGACTAGTGTAGTCACTGGAGAATGATGTTCATTGTGCAATGCTTGGTGGTATGTAAATGAAACAAGTGCAGTCGACTCCCAATAAGTTGAACCCTCGGTAACTTGAACCTTCTGCTAACTTGAACAAAAATCAATTTCCCCTTTTACCCTTGGTAACTTGAACCATTGATAATGTAAATATGTGTAATAAATATGTAATTTGTTTATGCACACAGTGATCATAAACAGCCTAAATACCTAGGAAGAGAATTAAACCTCAGAGATTGCTTCAGTCATCATTTTTTCATGGACTTTGCCTCAGTCATAATATTGCTCTGGCAATGGCCCTGACTGTATATTAAATTTGATCAAAATGAACACTGCATGAATTTTGTCCACTCTTTCCAGACTGAATTGGAATTTGGAGATGTTGATTTTTGATTTTATTTGTGTCATATTTATCACTGCTGTGTTAATTGGAGACACTAAGCCAAAAAAAAAAACACAAAGATTGCAAATACAAATGAGAACTTGTTAGAAATCCAAGCTGGTTGGAGTTTGACCAGTTGGCTATTTATCAAGTAATAATTTATTACTAGTAATAATTACTTTTAGTAAATTCTCAGCTCCGACTATTGCATTTCTAGCTTTTTGATTGGCTAAAAAACTCTGACTATGAGCCAATAGTCAGAGTTTTACATCATATGGAAAATAGTGTGCCAAGTTTAAAATTTTTTCGCTTTGTAAAATTGTGGAAATAAAAATCGGCGGCAAAACCCGGTTTGAGAACTTACTAA